>JAUMHP010000082.1:14853560-14871191 GCA_032361065.1 Enteromius trimaculatus | reverse complement strand
TGAGCAGTAGTGAAACAGTAAACTACTGTAACAGTAGATCTGAACATTATTATCCATTTTAAATAAATGCTTCTCTTAATATTTTAATGATCAAAGAATCCTAAAATAACTATTATTAAGCAGCTCAACTGTTTCCAACACTGATAATAAAACATCAGCATATTAAAATGATTTCTGACAGGATCACGTGACACTGAAGACTGGAGTAATGATGCTTTGTATCACAGGAATAAATTACATTTTAAAATATATTAACACAGAAAACACTTATTTTAAATTGAAATAATATTTCACAATATTATTTTTTTTTTCTGGATTTTTAATCTAATAAATGCAGCCCTGATGAGCAGAAGAAACATCTTTAAAAACCATTAAATATCTTACTGACAATACCAATACTGTTTGAACAGTAGTGTATGTATATATTCACAAACACACGTGTCATATACAAAAAAAAGGGTTTAACCGTAATACTGCTTTAAATTGTTGTTTCCCTGATTTTAGCCACTACAATGTAATTCAGTGTAACAATCTTGTCAGGTATACTTATCAAAACATAACTAAAAGGATGACACATTACTTTCAACCCAAATAATAATTATATCTACACTATCCTAGGTTTTACCCATTTATCAGTAAGATTAGTTTTTATAAGATTCGTCATAATAAGATTCGTTATTATTTATATTTTAATATGTATAAGTCAGAATAAGCATGTTTAAATTTTTATATAAATATTGTGTTACACTGAATACCAACGTAAGACTATTTCAGACCAATTTTGACATTTTATTCTCCAAAAACATATTTGAAACCTTAAAAGTAGACACATCACTCACATTTGATGTGCTCTCTATGGACATAAAATCACTTTGGCACATATCTAAAGGAGTAAATACATTTCTTATGTATTCTAAGTATCTCATCATACCAGTTTTGATTAGTGCTGAGGAAGAGAAAGCTCTTGTACCTTGCAGAGCAGAATCATGGATCTCTCTCACGGCATTCAGCAGACCCTGGAGCTTCTCTCTGGAGTCTGCAGGTGTGCTGGAAGCAGGGCTCAGATCTGGAGTACTCATCCTCAGTCCGTCTATCACAGTCCGGGCACTTCCACACACAACTAACTAACCGAGCTAACCCGACATAAAGCTGACTAATATATTCCTATCGGCTAAACACCATGCGCTACATTCGTCCAACCATATAAATAAAACAAGGCACGTGTGTTATTAATAGAACTGCGCGTATCACAGCTCCTCATATTTCTTTTCCATCATGTCATCCATATTCGGATTCCGCGCCTCGCGGAGGATTCTGGGAGTTCAGTGGCGACCAATCAGAAGAGCGTTACTGACAACTAGTGGCCAAAAATAAATTTGCTATACTGAATAAGCTGAATAAATGCGCTTTTTGTATGGTTGACAATGACTGACCCGAGACACAAATATTTGAAAATCTGAAATCCGAGGGTGCACAATTTTTTTTTATTATTAGCTGTTCAAAGAAAGTCCTTAGCGATGTATATTACTGCTACTGCTAATAATAATACAATGTGGTGGTTTGATTCATGGTAGAAAATGTACAAACATCAATCTGTACTTACTCCTAAAGGTTTTTGGCATGAATGAAAAATCAATCATTTTGACCAATACAGCGTTTTTGGTAACTGCTACAAACCCGTGCATATACACTACCACTCAACAACTTGGGGTCAGTAAGACATTTAATGGTTTTTAAAGACGTTTCTTATGCTCATCAAGGCTGCATTTATTAGATTCAAAATAAAATATAACACTGTAGTATTGTGAAATATTATTTCAATTTAAAATAACTGTGTGAATATATTTTAAAATGTAATTTATTCCTGTGATACAAAGCATCATTACTCCAGTCTTCAGTGTCACATGAAAGAAATCTTTGAAGGATTTATTAAATGAACAAAAAAGTCATAGCATAGATTTACATATTTTATATTTTTCATAGCATAGATTTACATATATTTACAGAAATGTTTATATATTTGGTAAAAAAAATTATGTTTTTTTTTTTTTTTTTTACATGTTATTCATCAAAGAATCCTGAGGGGGAAAAAAAACGTTTCATTTTTTTTTTAAATAAAAAAACCCAAAAACATTTTTTACACAAATACACACAAATATATACTATTACTTTTAAAAAGCAATTGTAATTTTCTATATTCTAAGAATTTTAAATTATATTTCTATCTATCCTCTAATCCAGTAGGTGTCGTTAATCATGTGGTAACACAGCAAAGTAGCCGAAGAAGACTCAGGACCGGAAGTGAGGCTAAACTTTGCTCCACACAGCGGAAAACAGCTGTTGTTTAGAAACAGGAAAAGATAGGTAAGTTCAGCACTGTACTTTATTACAGACGTTTCTTTTTATACCTATCGTAATATCCATATGCGAGTCTTATTTACTTAATTGTAATATATAATCGACAGTAGTGAATGTCGTTGGCTTTATAAGGAGACAGCTAACGGAGTTAGCCAGCTCTGCTAACTTTCTTCTCGACGTCAGACTGATGAGACATTTGAAAAATATGATTAATTTATTTAATGCTTTTTATATACTGTTAAAGTCGTCGTAGCATGTTATAATACACTGGAAATAAGACTAAATGACTTATGTTCCCTTCATACTTTTCTTTTCATATCAGCAGAGACTGAGCTGTTGACATGTCTTTGTGTGTTATAAAAAATAAGATTATGTGATTTATGTTGGGTTATTTTAATACACTACGAATAGATATAATAGTGTTATTGTTATTATAAATTGCAGGTGCGTTTATTATAAGTCAAATGTAAGTAAATTGCCTCAGCTGTCACTTAAGAAATCCGTTCTGATGGATGACAGCTGCTCATCTTCTGTATTGTTTCCTTCTGAAAGATTTTTTTTACATTTATTACAGGTACTTTAATAGATTTTACGCGAAGATTTGTTTTAAAGCAAACATAGTCACTTATTAATTTATTTAAAATCAGAAATTATTGGTTTTATATTTGCATGTAACTTGCTTTGTCGTTTCTCCCTAGGATGCCTGGGCAGAAAAGAAAGATGTCTTCTTCTGAACCTGAAGTTAAGAAAACAAAGATGGATCAGAGTCTCGTGGAGTCCGATAAATCTCAGATGCCCAAGAAGTCTTTGAGAGGAAGGCCTCCAAAAAACAAAGCGCTGGAAACTCAGTCGTCTAAGCAGAAACACCAAGCACAGGCGAAGGAAGAAAACGGAAAACCTGTTCGACGGTCGTCTCGCTTGAAAACGCCACAAAAGAAGGGCACAAGAGGAAGACGGCGGAAAGATGAGGGGAAGCTGAAATTCTGTGGAGATAAAAAATCTCAAAATATGTCTGTGTTGAAGAAAGGAAGCAAGAAATATGTTTCAAGAGTAAAGAAAGAGAAGCCAGCCATCCCTGAAACGATTAAAGCAGTCGCAACCTTGTTTCCTGTGCAAATAGAGCACAATTATGGACGATCGCTTGACCTTCAAAGTGAGGAGATAACGTTACCCAAACCTGACAAAATCCACGTGGCCAATATAAGCGATCTGCAGTCGCTTCACGAACCGCGAGTGAGCAAATTGGAAGAGCATAAGGAGCTTCCGACAGACCCTATTGAGAAAATCACAGTGAGTGTGGATGCGAAAGTAGATATGATGAGCAAATCTCCTCCACCTCTAGAGGCGCTTTTCAAAGTCATCCAAGAAAGCAGCATCACGAAACACTCGTTCGCCGGTAAAGACATTTCTGACATGGATGAGTTAGAAGTTGTAAACACGTGCTCCCTGCAGGACAGCGTACAAAGTACAGATGTGGCAAAAGTGTTTCTCCCGGATTCAGAAGCATTTCTGGATGACGATATTGAGATTGAACATTGTGTGGTGGAGATCGAAACTTATGAGGATTTAGAGGAGGAGGAAATTGGGAAAACACAAGCTGGTGAGGCTGTGACGTGTAAGGAGCTCACTTCTTCACCCTCTTTGCCCCAGGAAAGTGCGACGGACTCCTCAGAGGGGCTTCCTAAAAAGCAGGCCATGAACCCGCAGGCTCGGACGAAGGCACGTCTGGCGGCTTTAGCTGAAGAAAGAGCGGCTGCTGCTAAGAAACCCCCACCTCGACAGCTCAACCTTCTTGCTCTCTGCGAGGAAATCGCAGATGATATTGCATCTGATGCACCGGGAGCTTCAGATGAGAAAAATATTGACCAGGAACCAGAGGCGAGTGAATCTACGGAGGTCTGCGAAACCGAAAAAGAGTGCTCTGAAAACGCCGCTCCACCTGAAAGTTCTGGTGTTGAGGCTGAGGATCCCAAACCTGAGGATGATGCGCCTAAAAAACGTTTTTTCCTCAGCCAGGTGTCTTTGCCGCTCAAGACTAATGAGAAGAAGAAGCTCTCCCGCTATCAGAGGCTCAGGCAGGTGGAGCTTCAGCGGGATAAGCTGACTTGGACCCGTGTTAAGAAGCTAAAGTCGGATCAGGCGAGTCAGGCTGGTTCTTCCCAGGAGACAGACACTCCATCGGTCTCGCCCAGCCCGGCCACCACCCCTGCACAGGTTCCTGTGCCGGAAAGCGTGCCCAAAGTGGGCTCCAATGAACCCAGGAGGGCACTTCCGGCTCAGGCGCCACCCATGCCTAATGGAATCACCAGCCCCAAACCCAAACCAGTGCTAGAGTACAAACCCTACACTCCCAGGCGCAAGTATTCACCAGATGACTTTGAGCTTGACGGTTTTGAAGAGGAGCCGAGCAAACCTGCAGCACCCAAAAATGAGGTGAAACATTAGTGCAGACACACATACACTACCGTTCAAGAGTTTGAGGTCAGTAAGTGAAGAATTATGCTATTAAAATGTGTAATGCAATTGCCAAGAACTGTTTAGGTTTGTTATATTAATTTGCTGTCCAAAGGGGTGAATGTATAACAGTTTAATGCAACTATTTATAAAGCAGCAAATGTGTATTATAATATAACATATTAAATACTTTTAAAATAGCTTGGAGTTCATTCTAAGGTTTGGGGTCAGTAAGATCTAGTTTGAAAGGAATACATACTTTTATTTAGTACGGTTGATCTAATAAAGACACTTTACAAAAGTTATTTATTTCAAGTAAATGCTGTTTGGTTTTTGCTTTCTATTCATCAGTGAATCCTAAAAAAACTGTTTCCACAAAAATATGACGCAGCACAACTTTTCAGCATTGATTATTATAATAATCTTTCTTAATTTTTTTACTTAAATGATCCGTCGAACTCAGCAGGTTTTTAAGGAAGAGTATTGGACGGCATTTGTTTTTTTAGCTGTCAGACTAGTCTAAAATGTATTCAACACATTATTTTAATTAAATGTATATTCTCTTAATGAAATGTCTTCATGCTCACACTACGATTGATCATAAAATGTTTCATTCTCACAGGTCAAACCAGAGCAGTCCTCTTCATCGGCTAAAGTGCAGCCCAAACCAGCAACGGAGAGAAAGCCATGCATCCCGACTACTGCAGGTAGACGTTGTATTTATGAACTTGCAAACTTCTCTCAGTCTTGCAATGCTAGTGTCATTATCTGCGCTTGGCAGATCCAGGTAATGAATGTGTTAAAGTGTTAAACACATGCTAAATTAATTATCTATGGAAGTATGCGTAATAAACAATTTTTAACTTCATTTTTTAATTAAAAGTAAAACTACTTTGTGTTGCATGTGTTCACAGATAATAAGCCGAAACCCTCTCCCCAGCAAGAACCTGACCAAAAGACACAAACAGAAAACAGCAACGGGTAATTCAAAGGACTTTCATTAAAGATTTGAAAACTAAAAAAAATTGATTTCAGGTCTGTTAAAAAAAAAAAAAAAAAAAAAAAGTGTAATTTTTGTGAACATGCCGTTTCCTATTAAAAGGCAACCACAAGTAAGGTATTTCGTTGGAGGTGCTATCATTTTGGTATTTAGGACAGCTTTTTAAGAAAGTCATTATTTTTGTAATTCCATTTATTGATGCTAGAGCCATAAGAGTCTATTATATTTTCTAGTCTATCTGCTACTCAGGCAAAAAGCTGTTGAATATCTATGACTTAAAGCCTTTCTGTTATCATTTCAGGGACAATTCTAGTGTTGAATCTGGAGCGGAACAGAAGAAAGAGGATAAAACCAGTCCCAAACCTGTCAGTCCAGCAGCACAGTCCAGCAGCGTGAGTCAGTTATGTGTATTTGTTTAGGTTCATTTATCCCCATTTGGATTAATTCATCATAATTAACCATAAATTTCTTGTATTTTTTTCCCTTTCTGTTTTTTAAATGTAAATACTTCTGCAATAAACAGTTAAACCTAGAAAAGTATACGTTAGTATCTGGAGAAGGCTGTTTTTGTGCTTTACAGGATGTTGGTCAGAAGGCGTTCGGTGCGGTGACGTGTAACGTGTGTGGGATGCTGTACTCTCCTACCAGCCCAGAGGACGAATCCCAACACCTCCTCTTCCACAACCAGTTCATCAGCGCTGTCAGATATGTGGTGAGTCAAGAGAGAAAATGTTGCATCCTATCTACATACTTATTATTACAGTTATTTACCATACCATAATGATGTTGTTTCTGACAAATCTGTCAATAGTAAGGACAGCCTTGAGTGGTTTTGTATCTTTAATGTATTCTTAATTGTTCTGAAAAATATTGTCTTAACATGAACATAAGGTGTGTGTATGTATGTAGTGTCAAATTTGAGATACACAATTATGTGTTGCTTAAATTTTATTTTTGGATTGTTACAGTGTCAAAATAACTATATACCCATGACTCAAAATCTTTATTGTAATATCTGTTCCAGGGCTGGAAGAAGGAGAGAATCCTGGGAGAGTATCCTGATGGCAAGATTATTCTTGTTCTCCCTGATGATCCGAAGTACGCACTTAAAAAGGTACTTGTCTCTTCCTCGTATCATTTCATTCACTAGCCCTCACATTGTCTGTTTTAAGATTTCGAATGGCTTTCCTGATATATATGATGATATCTGTTTATAATATTTGTCTGGTTCGATTTAAGGTTGAGGAGATCAGAGAAATGGTGGACAATGACTTGGGCTTCCAGCAAGTGGAGAGCAAAGTCCCATCACAAACCAAAACCTTCCTCTTCATTTCAAATGATAAGAAAGTGGCAGGCTGTCTCATCGCCGAGCACATACAAGAGGTCAGCTGAGCATGCAGGTGTTTAATAGCATGTAAATAGGTGTAGATCTCGCGTTTTATCTCAATAAATTCATTGCATAATTTAGAAACCGATAAGAGTGCAGTAGTTTAAGCTCATTTAACATATATTGTAATATTTTACATTTAAACTCCTTTATCAGAATTCCACTAGATTTACGTTTGCAGAGAAAATGTGAATAACATGCATACTCCATATAGTCCTTTTGTAAGGTGCTATGTTTGTCATATCTATTTTGCATCTGATGGTTGTGTTTGGCTGCTGTGTGCAGGGATACAGGGTTATAGAGGAGTCCGTGCCGGAGGGTTCAGAAGGAGAGAAGGTCATGTACGAGCGTCAGAGGGCCTGGTGCTGCTCTATCGTACCTGAGCCGGCGCTCTGTGGCATCAGTCGCATTTGGGTGTTTAGCATGATGAGACGGAGAGGCATCGCCTCACGCATGATCGAGTGCCTCAGGTAAAGGGTTGAACTTTTTTTCAAGTTACCTTTTTTTTATCACTTTTATTTATATACTGCTTTTAATAATACAGATTGTAGCAAAGCACTCAACATTAATAAGTAGGAGAACAGAGTGATGGTAATGTATAATGACCAGATTAACCTGTTTATTTATCAAATGCAGAGACGGTCTCTATAATCAAAACAACGATAATCATTAGAAATGATGTGCCTCTAACTAAGCAAGCCAGAGGCGACAGTGGCAAGGAACCAAAACCCCATCCATATATAGCACTTAATACAATAATGATTGTCTTAAAGCAACTTTATTTATTTTTTTTTTCAGTAAAGAGTAATTATGCAATTCGTGCTTTCAAACAATCAATTGTATTTATTATGTATATGTGTTCCACATGCATGTATATATTTTAGAAAAAATTTATGTTTATATATTAAATGCATTTATATCAATATAAAAATATATGTCAATATTTTCTAAATGTTTACTGTGTTTGTATTTATATGTGTGTGTGTGTGTATATATATATATATATACACACACATAATAAATATACACAGTACACACACATACTATGTATTAAAAAACTTTTATTTTGGCTGTGATTAATTGTGATTCATCATTTGACCGCACTTCTTATAATATGTAAATATTGGTAGTTATAATGTATTAAAACACTGCAGCTACAAATAAATGCTGTTCTTTTGAACTTTCTATTCAACAAAAATCCTGAAAAAAAATGCATCACTGTTTCCATAAAAATATTAAGCAGGTCAAGTGTTTTCAGTATTGATAATAATAATAATAAACATTTATTGAGCACTAAATTTGCATATTATATTATTATTATATTAAAATAAATTATATTAAAATATAAATAATTTAAATTAATTATAATATTTCACACTATACACACTCATATATATATATATATATATATATATATAATATTATTATTTTTTTCCCTCTCTGTATTATGTGCGCAAGAGATGTAAACTTTTTTTCTTTACAGTCAAGTCTTAAATGTTTATTCATTTTTTTTCTGCAGGAGTAATTTCATCTATGGGTCTCATCTAAGTAAAGACGAAATCGCCTTCTCCGATCCCACGCCTGACGGCAAACTCTTTGCAACGCATTACTGTGGAACCTCTCAGTTTTTGGTCTACAACTTTGTAAGCGGCAGTCGCTCAACCTGACAGCACGTGGACATAGAGCTCAGTTTTAAAATACTGACACTTGAGAAAAGGCCCTGGATTTAGAAGACTTTATTTCACTATACCAAACAGTGCAAAAACGAAGTGAGAGAACAGAAAGCGACCTTAGGATGTTTTAAAGGCTCTTTTTGTTCAGAGCCTTGGTTTGAATTGGTTAACATTGGCACAGGAGGTGTAGGATGCAGACACTGATATCTAACCCTCACGGCCAGTTTGACGTATTTTAATAAGCCTGCAGAGTAGCTGTTCAGTGAAAGACATCTAAACTGTTCTCTCAGGTTTAGGTCGCAGCCTATTAGGACTCACCATTTAGTGGAAGCCATGTAGTCCAGTGCACAATTGCAAAATCAGTGTAAGTACTTCTTCCTAGAACATATAGGAAGACGTGTGAACTTTTCTACTGTAAGCAATGCCTCTGTCGTGAGGCGATGACTTTTGAATCTCAGGTTGAAAAACATCAAATGATTTTGTCATCGAAATCTCCCTTTAACCCCTACATCATGTCAGCTATTTTCAAAGAGAGAGTATTTTCCTGATACAGTGTGTTCCATGTGCATTTTAAAGAGGTTTACATGCGTGGCGTTGACATCGATGGACGGCAGATGATTTCAAAGAAGTCGCTGGTTTTGCACAACACTGTGCAGAATGAATATGATGTTTTTAAAACACAAGTGTAATAATTCAGAATGTTTGCCCGGTTCATAGTATTCCATCTCATTTTAAAATTTTTAGAATGATTTTATGTATGTATATGTATTTTGATTGAATTATATTAATTTACTCATGGCAATGAATGACTACAGATAGATCTTTCTTTCTCTTCACTAGCAGAACAAAGGCTTGAAATCACTCCAGCCAAAAGAAAAGCTAATACAGTAGAGTTCTCTGAAGCTAAAAATAATTGGGTTGATTTTATATATTAGGGATTTGCATAATTTATGAATTGGGATGTTTGATCATTGATCAAGTCAGTGCAAAAGACATCGAACTTAAAAATGGGTTGAATTTGTATTATTTATGCATCACTTTTAATTTAAAAAGTGGAGTTACGTATCTACATTTATCGTTGGCTTAAAGCACAAGGGCTTAAATGTGTTGAAGATCAAGCTATAGACTGTTCTCCGTTTTTCTACATTTTCATTTCCTTTCTGACTTTTATTTTGACAAGGACTCTTATTTCGCAATGTTGTGCTTCCGGTGGAAAACTGGAAGTTAAAGACGCGATCACACGTTTGTCTTCACGTTGTGGGCATTTGAAATAGTTGCTTACGTTAAAAAGGTTTTAGACTTATTGTCATATATTTTTATATATTGTCCTGCAGCGGATTTATTGACATAATTACATATTCATGAGGGACAGCGCGTCATCTCAGAAGTAACTGTAAGAGCACGTGTTTATAGTCAACATGGTGGATCAAGTTGAGATAGTAGCTGGCTGCTATGAGCAAATAGTGTTTGGATATCGAGTGTCCCCGGGTGACAAGGTATTTATCATTTTTTAGATTTTTTTAGAGTCTAACTTTGTTTTCATAGTGAATATTAAATGCAGATGTGTCCGTTTGTTTGCTTTTGCATTATAATTTTGATATTGGTCCATATTTAAACTCATCATTTTACAGACAGGGCTTACTTACTCTAAAAATAATTTAGCATTTATTTTAAATGTAATCTTAATTAAAAAGATTTTTGTGTCTATTTTAGGAGTGGACAATTGAGCCCAATTTTACCCATCATGCACACACAGCATCACTGACTGCACTTTCATCCAGTGATAAATTCATCGCCACTGGAAGCAAAGATGAAACCATTCAGCTCTATGATATGAGCAATAAAACTGAACACGGGGCTTTGTTGCATCATGATGGTGAGGATATTATTTATGCTGGTTTTAGGTTTATTCTGGTTTCTGATAGGACCTGGAGTCTGGCTTCAAAGGTTCTGCCTCGCTGATATTTCAGTTTCATGTGACATACTGTCTAATAAAGCATATAAATTGTAAGCTCACATTCTTGTCAGGTACTATCTCATGTTTGGAGTTTTACGGCACGTCCCATTTACTCAGTGGAGCACAAGACGGGCTCATCTGTGTCTGGAGCACCAAAAAATGGCAATGTTTAAAATCCATCAATGCGCATAAGTAAGTCATTTTTTTTACATTGATAATAACAATAAATGTTTCTTGAGGAGCAAATCAACAAAGACTGGAGTAATAATGCTGAAAAAGACATTTTAAAATATATTAAAATACATTATTTCACGATATTGTTCAAAACTGTGAAAGAATCATATCTTCCACAAGTGTTCATTAGTGTGGCTTTTATTTGCTTAGGGGTTATGTTACTTCACTATCAGTGCACCCTTCTGGAAAACTCGCTCTCTCTGTCGGAACGGACAAAACTCTGCGGCAAGTACACAGATGTTTTTATGTTAATATGAATATCAAAAATTAAGCTCCACAAAACAAGGAGTGTTTTTTTCAATTGGTATTAAATATACTTTGACTTGGTTTTGTTTGCTTATCAACAAAAACCATAGTTTTAATGACAACATTTAATTGCTCTTATTGCAGAACGTGGAATCTTATTGACGGGCGTTCAGCTTTCATCAAGAATATCAAAAAGAGTAAGTTTGATTATAATACAGTGTTTAAAACTCTGAACAGTACTGGAGCTCTCCAGGTAGGTGTTTTTCTTCATCTTGCAGACGTCACAGTTCTTCTGGATCGAGTCTGTCTCAGTTTGTTCTGTTTCTTCCTGTGATTCCAGACAGACTGGATCATGATCAGATCAGATCTCTGTGTGGAGCATTCATCTCACTGCATTATTTCCAAACATTATTTTTGTCATTAATTGTAATGTCACCGATATTTCCACAAAGATAGAAATAACCCACTTTAAACAGTTTTTGTTGGTGAAAATACTAGTGGACTAAGACTTTTGCACAGTACTGTATGTATATGAGTGATGTACGTGCTGTTTTGTAGATGCAGAGATCATCTTGTGGTCACCAGACGGAGAGCAGTACGCAGTGGTTGTGAATGATCAAGTGGACATTTACGTTCTGAAATCTGCCTCAGTTATTGGAACCATTGCATTTACAAAAAGGATTTCATGTCTGAAGTTTCTAAAGGTTTGTAAAGAATTCACGTTTTGCTTCCCTGCTTTGTCAAGCGTAACACGATCAGTCTTATTCCAGTGTCTCTTCTCCATGTTTCCTTAAGAACACACTCTTGGCTGTGGGAGGAGATGATGAGAGCGTGCGCGTCTATGATGTGACCTCACAGAAGTGTGTCCTCGAGTTCGAAGCACACGAGAACAGGTATGACCGACATTTTTTAACTTTCATTAAAGGTGCGTCTCAGTCAGTCCAGGGTGAATCAGCTGCTTCCAGAGCTGTCCCATCATCGTAATCGTTTTAGTGCATTGATAATCTCAGAGATGTGCTGTATTTGTTATTGCTGTGCTCATTTAATGTTTTTTTTTTTTCCCCCCCAGAGTAAAAGCCATTGAGAGCTTCATGAAGGATGATTTTTGTGTCCTTGTTACAGCATCAAACGATGGATTCATAAAGTTGTGGAAGCTGAATCTTGAGGTATTGTGTATCTTCCTTGCTTATAAATATATCACAAGTGATCTTTTTTTGTCGTGACCTGAACCATTTCATACATGAAAAATATAATTTTGGCCTTGTGGTATTATTTTGGTTGATCAGTATGTTATGCTCTGTCCTTATACAGAACCTGGAGACTCCTTCCCTGCTTGGCCAGGTGAACACCAACGCCAGACTCACCTGTCTTTCCATCTGGAAACCTGGTGAAGCAAAGGAAACCATTGCAGACCAGCCTGAAACTTCTAAAGGTGTGTTTACATTTATCAGGGTTTCTGCAAATCTTCTCACTTCAAATCCAGTTGTTTCAGTAGGAATTTCAAGATTTTGCAGCTGGTTCAAGTTGGTTAAACACATTTTTTGAAAGCTGCTTTGTCTGAAAGTGATTCTGTTTCAGCTTGACTATATACCTATTGCTGAAATGTCATTAATATGATCTCACCTTAAAGGGACAGTTCACCCAAAAATAAAAATACACTGGTAAGTCGTAATTTGCTCACCTTCAGTTGAGCTGGCAGCCATTGACTTTCATAGTATTAGTTTTATTTCTATGGAAGTCAATGGCTACCGGGCAGTACATTACAGTACAAAACATTATCTTTTGTGATCGACAAATGAAAGAACTTTTACAGGTTTGGAGCAACCCGAGGGTGAGGAAATCATGACACTTCAATGACTTAAAATTTTTGGGTGAATGCTGCCTTGTCCCAAAAAATCCAAAATAATACTCCATAATAAAGAAGTAACTGTAATTACATGTTAAGGGTCGAAATAGTTTCCAGACACCACGTTGATGAAAGAAACGCTTATTAATATCTATATGTTCTCAAAACAGCAGTTGCGGAGCCCTTGAAGCTAGCCAAAGGTAAAAGAGCGAGGCTACCAGGAGAAGAGGTGATTGTAGAAGAGAGCAGCTCCACAAAACAAGGAAAAAAGAAGAAAAAACAAAAAGTGCAATAAACTGTTTTATTGAAATCCTTGGTGGTGTTGTATTATTTACATGTCCTGTCATATAGCTGAGTGATTTGCGGTGCATCGATTGATGTTGACACATTTTTAATTCCAGCTAAATTAAAGAAAAAAAAAATTAAGTTAAATGTTTGCTTTACTGCTTTCAAAGCGATGGCTTGTATCCAAAATAAAAGTTTGTTTACATAATATACATGTGTACTGTGTATATTTATATGTATAACACACACATAGATATATAATTTTGTATGTTATATATATATGTTGTATATAAAATATATAATGTGCACACACGTCTATTATGTAAACAAACGTCTTGAAGCAATTTGACAGCACTCGATTGTTTATTTGTCTTAAAATACTTCTCACCTCCGAAAATTGACTTTTATTTTGAAAATTGTGGAATGTTTCAGGAAGTTAAAAAGTGAACATAATTTAGCTTCTTTTTTAACTTGCAACCAGCAGGTATTTTGTTGTATTGGCGGTTAGTTGAACGTGCAGACATGGCTGTGGACTGGTTTGGTTATTGTTATGCGGCTCTAATAACGATAGGAGGGATTGTTGGTTATGTTAAAGCAGGTAAGATCTCATTCATACCTCAGACAGTTTAGTATTCTGCTCGTTTTGCAGAAGCTAGTATATGTAAAAAACGCTCAAAATATTTCAGTATGAATTCAAATAAAGAAAATATTTGTAACTTATCGTGTAGATGTAGCGCATAACTGATATATTTTAGTTTTACTTTAAAACTATTTGCACTTCGGCGTATGCTGATGTTTTTTTTGTTAACGTACCTTTACCTGAACTTCCTAATATGGTCAGATGTGTCATGTCCCCGCTTCCTGCTGCAGGTAGCGTTATCTCTCTGGTCTCTGGGCTGATTTTTGGCATCGCAGCATTTGTTGGTGCTTATCAGATGTCAAAGAGTGACAAAGATATCTGGTTTTCACTGGGTAAGTCATTGTTTCTGTTTCTAAAAGTGCATATATTATACATATATGTATATTTATTTATTTAAACGAGTAAAGCTCATATATTGACATTAATGGGATTTGTTTTTATATTTGTAGGCACCTCTGGATCACTGACCACTCTAATGGGAGTGAGATTTTTGAGCTCTTGGAAGATTATGCCAGCTGGACTCATGGCAGGAGCGAGGTAGAGATATTTTATTGTAGCTATAGATTATTTATGTATTATATATACACTTTTATTTATACAATTTGTTTTGCTCTTCCCAGATATCCATAATGTTTACATGCAGGGGAAATGTTCATATTTGTATGTTATCTAGGTATAATTGACATTAACATAGACAGATGCATTATTTTTGTTTGTTGAATTATGTGTTTTGTCTCTCTTGCAGTTTGTTGATGTTCCTGAGGATTGGTGTGAAAGTGCTACAGAATTCACAAAAGAAGAAAAAATGACAGCATTCAGAAACTGTACTTGCAGATCCAGAGGAGATATTCAAATTGTTTCATTGGAAATGAACAAGATGTATGAGAATGACAATAAAATTCAATTTGGGGTCATATGGACGTTTCAAATATATGTTAATTCATGTGCAATTACACAGATCATGTTCACAGTCTCCTCCATCTGGGATAATTCACAATACTTCAAAATGATTTAGTAATAGCAGGTACAGATCTACTTATCTAAAAGTTTTATAACCAAAGATATTATAGCGCATAGTTGGTTACAGACTGAGATGTATATAATTCGACCTATAGAGGGCCCCAAAATCGTTTAATAAAACCAGGATTTTTAGATTTAAAGTATAATTTATCAAGTTATTATTAAAACATATTTTCACCAAATCATAAGTCAAAAATACATTGTAAGAAAAATCGAATTAAATCATTCAAACGTGTAATGAATTTTGCAGTAAAGACTATGATAGTTTTTTTTTTTTCTTTTAAAACAATGAAAAATTATTTTAACTAATGTGCAGCCTTTTCATTATTTTATAATACGATCAAACTTATGACTTGGTTCGCTTTTGTTATTATGCTGTGCCTCACTAGGAATACATCAGGTGTGCTCATTAAATGTCTCAGTAGAGAGTGTGTGGGGTCCCAGCAGAATAAAGCTGTCTCCATGCTCAAATAGTCTAGACTACGATCCACCCAGAACCCTCAGCGGGGCTTAATAAGCACAAATCACCCAATACATGAGGAAAAAGGCACCCAGATGACCCCATATGTGTCCACTGGTTTTGTGTGGCTGGGCTTTTGGTTTCTTTACGGTAAGGTGGACCTGCACTGTCAGCACAGGCAGATGTCAGGTGATCCACCGACTATTACGCGTAGGTTGGACTGTAAGGAAACACAAAATGACATTTTGTAAATACAAGAGCATCATTTTGGGATTACGCGTGGCTGGGAAATGCACCGTGCGCTATCAGCTCATGTGATGATGCGCTAAATTACTGGAAATAGAGCGTTTGTTGTGTATTTATGATCAAATATCAGCAGTGAGCGCCTGGCCACATCATGGGGCTGTGTTACAGTCTGCGTCCCCGCTTGTTTGGGGACCTCAGTGGATCCATTTCCAACGCCAACTCGGAGTCAGATCACCAGCCTCCGGATCCCGGGATGATGATGATGCCTTCGTGCGTCCGGGGCTCCAGGCAGCGCGACGAGGACTCTGGGGGGAACAGCGGGAAGACATCATCCACCTCCCCTTTGCGCGCCGGGGACGCCGGGGAGCTCCGCCGTGGCGACGCGGACAGAGCGCTCATCCAGAACGGAGGAGGAGGAGGAGGAAAGAGGAGGCTGCAGCTGCTCCAGACTCCCAGCAGCGCCCAGAAACACAAGAACTGGGACAAACTGGTGGTGGAGGAGAAGGAGGCCGAGAAGGAGGCCAAGAAAGTCAGTAAGAACATTGACAGGGCCTTGAAGGAACTCAAACGGGAATATAAGCAGACGCATCGGCTGCTGCTCTTAGGTGGGTGATGCTGCCGTGCTTACTGCTTAATGTTGCTTCTCTTCTTCTTCTTCTTAGTGATATTGTCGTGTTATTGAAAATGAGTGGGCATTGACGTCATATAGCCGTGCTAAAGTGTATGCTAGCATATACTTGAAAGACGAATATTTTCTCAGTACATTCATAATACACGTGTAGAGGTTAATCAAAGATCTTTTTTTAATCACCGATACCGATTTTTTTTAAAAGATTACATTTTCACGGTTGCTAATATGCTGGTTTTATTTCTGCATTTGACACATAACTAAATTATTGTTAGGCTACAACAATAAAACCATTACCAACTATGGATACTTTCTTACAAGTAAATGTAGGCACTAATATGAACAATTTTATTATATATATATATATATATCTCAGTCAATTACAAACATGTACATTATTAATACTTTATTCTTATGTTATTATTTATGCTATTTGGTTTAATGCATAACAATGCAATAAAAGTATAATAGGTAAATATGATAATGTTTAATAACAAGTTTTCAATTATTTAAAATGTAAAATATAAATATAAATATAAATTTTTAAAAAGTATGCTTTTCTCCTTCCATCGACAGTTAATGGTTTTGGTGATGATGTAAGTGAGCAAGATATCAGAAAATAAAACTGAGCTCATATAGTTTTTCAGCCAGGACATGATGCTTTGATAAGATATAAGTCATAGAAAATGAATCTATTACTTTGACCTCTGGGACACTGACAACTCCCACAAATATCCTGATAGATTTTTCGATTAATGCTGGAAACCAGACAACCTGCTGAACTACACACATTCATCTGCATGTTTGATATTAAACAACACTCTATACAGAAACATATGAACATTATTACATTAAATATGAGTACCTAATACGAATTCCTTTAAATGCTGCAAGAGCATTTTCCTTTATCTATAGATCAGTTTTGCAGATATGTGTTTAGTACCGGACTGTAAAGTTTGGTATGTTGCTAAGTGATGTCTGAGCTGATTGCATACTGAAACCATTTGTGAGGATACGGTTTCGAAAGGCATGAGTCATTAGGACTAAAGGTATTAGACTTGCTGTCAATTGATTTCATTCATTTACTGTCCATTGCTACTGATAAACCGGCTGAGTTCTTAATCCACTGGGAATTTACAGTTGTTCCAGAATCTTTCATGCTGCTATATCAAAAGACAAAATTAATGGTTTGCCCAA
>JAUMHP010000082.1:14797427-14832282 GCA_032361065.1 Enteromius trimaculatus | reverse complement strand
CCAACCTTCATCATATTCTTGAACACATATGCTTGGGTGTCTGTGTTCGTGTCTCTCCTCTGTTTGCAGATGACCACGTGGTTTTTGAAGAGGAAGACGTGGCGGTGGTGACCTCTGGAAGAGGTTCGAATTCCAGGAGCTCCTTCCCAAACAGTGAAGGGCCCCTGTAAAAAAACACCCAGAACTTCATTTAACACTTTCATTTCAAAAGTTTTCTAATTGACTACAAATAGTTGAAACAGGTAAGACTTTAAATGGTGAGTTAGGGACTGTACCTGTCTAATAGGTTCTCCCAGTGCCTCCAGATTTGCAGGGTAGTTCTCTATGAGAGAAACATGGTGTGTGTTTTCTGAGCGCTGAGAGAGGGATGATACCATTGCATAGGCCTGCTCCAACAAACAGCAGTTTTGACCGTTCCTCGCCTTGTTCCGGATGAATTCCTAGAGTAAAATCATGTGATTTTTTTAGAATGTGTTGGCCACTTTCAGAAGTTAGTGTTGTATGACATAATACATAACAATTTCTAAGCACATATTTATAAAACACTTATTTGAAAGTGGAGCTTGACTACACTTAGACCTGGAAAATTTTGTACTGTGCTAGTTAATTATTTAATACCTTCAGTAAAGCTCTGTACTTCTGAATTCTCTCCGGTGGTCTCTGAAGGTAACTATTGATGCTTAGCACTGGGCCCTCTGAGGGGTCAACATTTGCCAACTCTGAGACTGTATAATCCTAAAAAAAAACACACACATTATGTTGTGTTAGAGTACCAAATATTAATTAGATAAAATTACAGTACCAAATTATTGTAGTGCTGTCAAATGAATAATTGAAATTAGTGATATTATATACAAATATTTTAAATGTAACATATTTTCTTAAATATATACATGCATGTGTGTGTGCATTTATATATACACATAATAAATATGAACAGTACACACACTTTATGTAAACAAAAACATTTATTTTAGACGCGATTAATCGCTTGACTTTCAAGACAAAAAAAAGACCAAATGTTTTTTTCTAATGCAATGCTTTTGCACCCCAGAAATAGATAACTATATGGTCAATATTTTGTAAACCCGCCTTGAAATATTGGTGCACTTCTTTCTCACTGATGACAGACTCAGCTTGCAATTGTCCAGTGAGGTACTGCAGATATTTCTCAAACCCTTCAGAGTTTCTCAGGAAATGCATGGCTATGTCATCATCTGTGTCACAGTCACGCAGACCAGGCAGCAAAGAACTGGAAAACAGTAAACTTCATTATGAATTTCCATGTTGTTAAATTTTATGTCAAGACCAGCATATAAATAAAAACAATTCTTATACTCCTTAAAAATGAAAATTATAGATGCAGAGTTATATTAACCATAATATTATACCTGCTGTGGAAGGACTTCAAATCATTGATATTACGGAAGATGGTTTCCTTCTGGCTGGTGATTTCAGATGGTGTGCTATCTTCATCCACACGCTTCAGATGGTGTGATGCCAAGAACTCCATCTCCTTCAGAAACTCGGTTTCTGTGCTGATCAGCTCCTGCACAAGTTGACTATATACAAGTGAAACAGAGGTAGAATTACTAAAGTAGTACAAAATACAATGCACATTGCATTTTGAATAAAATGTCCAAATTTACCAGAGTTTCTTCTTGTACTCTGTCTCTGTGACTTCTTCTCTGGTGGTCTCTGGGAGGTCTGAAACATCTGCAGACAGCTACAACACAACCGATGCACAAGCACATGCACACATTTTTAAAATCAATTTTCTACCACTATGAGCCAAGTTATCCATTTTGAATGATCCTTAAACTGACCTTAAGTCTTTTGTCGAGATACGCAGGTGAGACCCATCCCTGGCGAGATGGATTGGATTTGGTGGGCTTGGTGCGGACCAGCCATTTAAGTGGATGGGCAGAATCCAGAACCTCCACGTACTGGCCCTCTTTTAAAGCGATGGCATCTTTACTGACTCCCATGGGGTTGTAGTCAGCGGTCACCACATAGATATCAAACATCTGCAAAGAATCATTGAGATAACAGTATTTGTAAAACGTGACTTACCCTCTTCACACTTTAGAAAATGAGAAAGCTCTGAATTCTGCTTTTAAAATATCCTAAGCAGATGCTTAACTCACATAAAAAAAAAATTCTTATGTGAACAGAATAGCATCAGGTTTGACACAATACTTTAGTTATAATATTAAAATGAATTTATTGATGACACTGAGAATGTGTTATTTCTAATACCTCTCCCCTGGCATCTCCTTCATCAGACTCGGATGATGAGTCTGCGATCAGAGATGGAGGGCGTGATCGTCCATGATATGGAGATGGGGATGGTGTTTTTGTTTCATCATCACTGTCAGCTCCTGGGACACGTAATGAAGCTTGAGGCAGACAGGGACGAAAAGGATAGAGGAAGAAAGAGGTGCTGTGTCAATTAATTATGGCCACAACATTTAAGTCTCATGTCTGACAGCATTACCTTTAGCATCACATTTGCAAAGGACTTCAATACATTTGCTCAGATGATATTTAATAAAAATCAGAATATTATTTGAAAATATTGTACATGCAATTTGAATTATAATAATACAATAAAAATAACAATATAGGTACCCCAAATTTTATATCGTGGGCAAACATTTCAAAGTCAGAAAACTAGGCTAATCTTTAACGTATATTTCAGAATCTGGTTTAAATGGTCTTCAACATAAACTTGATATATTAACATCCTTAACAATGGTGTTTGTGTGGTAATTTAGACATATCTTTACAACAGTTGCTTCCAAAATGCAGAACATCCCTGCTGAAAAGACCAGCACATGCAGGTTAGGTTGGTTTTGGGATGCTAGTTTAAGCCGGTCACCTGCTGGCGAAGTACCAGCTTCAAAACTTACCTAACAAGCATATACTGTTTTTTTTTGGACATACTGTGTCTTAAAGTAAGAGTTTATTTCTTTATAAATTTCTTTATTACATTATTTGACATACAGTTAGGGCTGGGCGATATATATCGTACGATATATTATGCGCATATCATCAGTAAAGACGGTCAGCTGTTTTTAAAAGGAACGCCAGCCGTAGATCACTGAGAAGCTGCGCGTTGAATCACCCGCGAAACTCAACGCGCAGCTTCTCAGAGATCTATATTACTAATGCCGAGTTCAGACTGCACGATTTTCAAAGTAGTATCTTAATAGGTAGCGTTCAGTCGCTGCTGTGTTATCGGGTCTTGCACACGTGACCTGGCGTTGTTTCCATGTCACACTTCCATATACAAAGTTGTCAGCGATTCTTCATAATGTAAAGTCATGCAGTGTGAAACTCCCTGTCGCCGATCTATCATGCAGTGTGAACACAGCAGAACTGAACGCTACCTCACATGTGCAATGTGAAACGATCTGTGACGCGACTACTTTGAAAATCGTCTGAACTCGGCGTAAAGTAAACCGTTTGCTACTGCTGTTCGAATAGAATAGCCCGCGTAAATTTAAATCTCGCGATGACAAATGCTTCCGCTGTTTTTTTAAATACCGCGAACTGACTGAACAGACGGCTATCAAGTCTACGGTAACCTCCATACTACAACTATCGCAAAAAAAAAAAAAAAAAACGTGTAATTGCATAAAACGGAGACAGCCCGAAAAGACACAAAACGGTGGACATTTGGATTTGGATATTAGCCCTCCAAAAATGGATGGCGAGAATTAATTTTTAGAAGGTAAGTGGTTATCGTTTGTATTTAGCCTACCGTTCAAATGTGTAAGTATTTTCACTTCCAATAAGTGTAAATTGGTTTGTTTGGTTTATTACCGGTAAGTTTGGGATGCACTAAATTTAAAATACAAAGGTAAGAGAATGTTGTTGTACAAACTAAGTTCACTCAGTCATACATTCATTCATTCAGTGATCGTTTTGAGCATACTTTTTGAAAATATTCACCAGAAAATCATATTCCGTTGCTTTTGTAGAAGATACAAAAGTTACGAAAAATGCATATATTTGACAATGATTTGAGCTTACCACATGTAAGGTCCACTATCATTTTTTAAAATTATCTCTAACTCAGAATATGATAACTACCACTGTACTTTATCATATTTCTCCTGTCATTTAACATGCGCTGTATCATGCTTGTGTAAAAATAAAATTGTGCCTGCACAAATGCCACACTAATGTAGGCCTATTGCTCATGCGTTCATCTATTTTTATTGTGTATACTGAAACAGAGACACCTTGAAAGTGTAAAAATGAGACCGTCTGCATCCACTGAATTTCAGAATGTCTGGTTTATTCTGAATTGTCACAAATAGCCCTGATTTTAAAGAACCATGACTTTATTACCACTAGGCAATACTTAAAGCATTTTTGACATTATTAAAGATCTTGAATTTATTATTGTTTTTTTTTTTTTAATGTTGAGAGCCAAAGAAACAGACATGCAAACTGATTAACAACAACATAACCTTATGGAAAAAAAGTCAAGGTTCTGGTGGTGTTACACTGGAGGTTCTGCAGATACATACTGGTTACTTTGGGCCAAGATTTCATCCACTGGAGCACTTGATGGTTCTGTAAGCTGTCTGAACAAATCAATGCTTCAATGAGAATGTGAGTGAATAGAGGGATGAGAGATGGATGGATAGTTTGATGGATAGACAAAAGAATGGAGTCAGTGAGCTGTGTAGGAATCCAGAGATAAAGTAGCCTACTTTTTGTTTTTTTATTTTTAAAATATAGTCTAAAACAGAAGGGAAGTTAAGGAATCTACACAGAATGTGTTCATTAAAAATTTCCAGAGTATAAGCAGTTATTTAAAACAGTGAATTTGCAACAGGTGTACTCCATTTCAGTACTCCGTACATCCTGTGACATAAATTCAAACATCTGAGCACACACTCCCATTCAAAAACAGCGCACACTGTTTTGAGTGAATATTAGGATGCATCTGTAGAAAAAGACTACATTTGCAAGATAAATAGTTATTAATAGTGCAAAATTGCATGAAATTGACCAAGAAGGCTAATTAAATTAAAAAGTTAGTATTGTATAAATAGTACATATATTTATACATATTGTTAAATAAGTCCGGCAGTGCAGATTACACAAATATTTTGCTCTATATTATTGAGAAAAAATGTTTTCTCTTACCTTGAGTAATCCTGGCAGATACCATTTCTGTTATTTGGTTTGTGAGTTTTTGTAAGAACTCCTCTGTACCCACTTGACCCAAGGAAGGTAATTTGATCTCTCCTGAAATGTGATCACAGTAATCATTCGTATTGTTGCATATTATTTGAAGAATACATGATGGCAGTCACTCACTTTGATATAATTTGACAGTGCACTAATGGTGCACAAAATAGAAAATCAATATCAAATTTTCACCTTTGCTCTCTTCCTCCGGTGGGCTGATAGTAATTCCCAGAACCCTGGATGAAAAAAAACAAACATTCTAAATCTCTAAAATTTAAAAATGTTTAGATGAATAAATGTATAAAAATTGACAGCTGTCAGCCTTTATATTTAAACTTACTCTGGCCCCACTTTCTTTTGCTCTGGTGCTGTTGGACAGTAAAGTAAGCATGTTGAAAAGACTACACATACCAGCCAAAATCTTAGTATAATAAAATAGCCTAATATTTATGAGTCCCTGACCTGTCTCCACATCCAGCCGGGCTGTGTTGACTGACTGTCCCGCACGGTTGGTGGCGATGCAAGTGTACATGCCGGCATGTTTTTTTTCCACTTCCATGAGGATGAGACTGTGTTGACGGCCAGAGCTAGCGACCTTGTAACCTGGTGTGTCTGCTTTTATCCACAGAACATCCTTATCTGACACTTCCTTTAACCAGTTTACAGACGGGGTTGGGGAGCCTTTGGAAGAAAGTAACTTAGTTTTACATATTTCACTTTTCGTAATGTGCAGCTGAACGTTATGCTTAATACTTTTGTCTGTTTCTCAAAATTGAATCTAAAATAATTTTCTTGGTATTCAATTTATTGTGGTAACACACCATACCTTCCACTTTGACTGACAGCGTTATACTTGCTCCCTGTTTCACCTTCTTGTTGCTGAACCTCTCCAGGAAGCGTGGTGGCACAAGAGGCACCTTTGAATCTATTTGTGGAAAAACACAAGTGGAGTGGAAAATGACATGCTTGCATAATCTTTCATTTCAATACTTCTAAATTTCAAAAGGCATTTGCATCTCACATCATGTGGGACAACAATTCATAACCACACATGCTGTATGCAAGATAGATGCTTACCTCTCATTCGTCCCTGTGCAGGTGCAGGGCGCTCTCCAGGAGCTAATTAGTGTCAGTAAACAAAGAGACAAACCAAAAAGACATTTTATCATCACATTTAATTTGGAAAATAATTTTTTTGAAAGTATGATTAATAATTTAGAATTTCAAAACGCTTCCATTTCCCTTTCGCAGTTTTACAAAAGACCCCATGCAAGCAGGGTTGCCAGGTTACTAGCCCAATGGCATTTCAAAGGGGGGGTCTCCCAATAAAAATCAATTTCTGAGAGGTAAAATGCTGATTTAGGTATATCACGAAGAAGGGTCGCTTCCACTCGCAGACATGAAAAACAACCCACGTCAACAATGCTCTAATAGTCCCTGTTCCAAGAGAAATACACAGATTTGGCAATACTTCATGCAAACGCATCAAAGGAGCATTTACCCAGTACATTCAGTTGTGCTGAAGAGTAGGCAGAACCAGCTATATTGCTAATGTATGCCGAGTATTCTCCGGTGTCCTCGCGTTTAACATCCAAAATCTCAAGACTGTGCTGATCTCGCTCGGTTGACAATACAATTCTGCTGGAGGCTTGGAGTGGGGTCCCATCTTTAAACCAGTAAATCCTTGGGGTGGGAAATCCTGCAGAAAGGCGTTGAACATAAAACTATGTTTACCACCCACTTTACATCTGCAAATGCAGCAATTGAAAATTACAGTAGACTTAAATGCAAAACAATGTGCATGTTTATTAGGGATATGCAGAACAAATAGACTGGATACAAAGAAGGAACATTCATTATACTTAGAGGAACTAGAGTTGAATGGATACAACAGGTGCAGATGCAAAAAGGGAAACTCTTGGAACAACTAGTGCATAATTAATTAGAATACAGATTAAATGGAATCTGAAATTAAACAGATTTTGCATTCATGGGAGAATAAAAACATAGCTGACCTTTAACCCTGACACTCATTTTGGCGATGGGTGCTCCGGGACTGAGGAATAAATCATGTAACTCATCTACAACTTGAGGAAGCTGCTCGTCCTCTGCCACCGACTCAAAAGCCTCCGTGTCCCTGTGCTCCGAGCTAAAAGAGCAACCCAAACACAAGCAGAAGCCAATTTAGAACTAGGATGAAATTTAAATCAGAGGTTGGTTCCGGGAGGACTGTTTTATCCTTGTGCCATAAAAATCACTTTAAGTAAAATGATTGAATCTTACCTTGACACATAACCTTTAGCACTGACATAAGAAGATGTCTCTGTGGCATCGGCTGCTGTGTCATAGTCTGAGCTGCAAGACACTTTAAAGATACACAAGACTGAATTAATAATCAAACAGCACAAATCTTGAAACTTTAAGAATAGTATAAAATATATATACAAAATTAAAAATTGTCATCATTTACTAAAACAACAAACATTAAAAAAACAGATTAAAGGCTTTTTAATTAGTCCTAAATATCAAACTCCAAAAGCATTCATCTTAAGTATGTTGGGAATGTAGGTGCATTCGTAGGCCACAGCAATGATAAAA
Source organism: Enteromius trimaculatus (assembly GCA_032361065.1). Classification (NCBI taxonomy): domain Eukaryota; kingdom Metazoa; phylum Chordata; class Actinopteri; order Cypriniformes; family Cyprinidae; genus Enteromius; species Enteromius trimaculatus. Next base: position 14,824,473 of record JAUMHP010000082.1, on the reverse strand, counting down.
CACATGCAGTCACATTCTTACACTTCCCAGATGCACCGGTAAAAGAAAGTGACATCTTTGTTAAAATGTTTCAATCTGGAACACCATTTCACATTCTTGTCTACATATTTGTGAGTTTTGGGTTTTGATTAACACTTTCTTTTAACAGTGTACTCACTGTCCACCCTCAGCTCAGCCTTGCTGGAGGCGATGGCACTGTCATTTTCAGCCATGCATCGGTACACGCCCATGTCTGTGGGCAGCACAGCTGTGATGATCAGCTGGTGATGGCCTTCCTGGTCTTCATTGATCATGTAGTGGTCATTTTCCTCCAACATCTTTCCGTCCTTAAACCATCTTACAGTGGGAGGGGGGTTGCCAACAATTACACAGTCAAAACTGACTGGAAACCCATCAGGAACATCTTGGCTACGGAGCTCCGTAAGGAAGACGGGAGCCGCTGGGAGGTTGGTAGCCGATTAAAAGAACAGGGAAGAGCACACAAAACCGAAAAGAACAGAACATAGCAATTTTTTGAGGAGAAATGCTGACCGAGGCGAAAACATGACATGCCATCACAAGTTGCAACGTTTTTTTTTTACATTTCAAAAGTGCTGCCCTATAGTGACAAACAAAATCCAGCACTGCATCATGCAACTTAACGAAGAACCAAACAACAGCAGGAAAAACATTTACAGTTGAACAACATGGAAGAAGTGTCATACCAGGGGCTCCTGTCATGAAAGCAGGCATCGGTCGCTCCTGAGTTGGGGTTTGGGAGCCATCTTGGGAGAGCGCTATCTTTGTGATACGCAGCTCTACCTTAGCACCTGCCGCTGCTATGATGGCCGTTTCGATGGGCACTCCTTGGTAAGTAAACATTTCCTGGAAGCGCTGTGAAGCGACTTGAGCTTCTGCACGATTATCAAAGCGGATGTAGATATACAGATTGTCTTCCCGGTAAGACTGTAAGTCTGGTGGCGGTAAATCTCCTTCATCTGCACTAACAAAAGGTTCCTCTTCCACATCCGGAGGGAGGCGAGTACGAAGCAGTCGCCGTAATCGTTTACTTGCTTGCCGTAATGTCTCATCCATCTCACTCCCTGAGGAGCTTTCAGCTTCGCTATCTGCACTGTAGCCCAAAGTGAGTGGGCGTCGCCCAGAAGATTCCCGCAGGGAACCTATAGAGACTTTGCCACTATGGGTGGAAACACCAAACTTATTGGTTACTTCACAAGTATATACACCTGTGTCTTTGGATGTGGCAGCTGTCACTACTAGAGAGCAGGTGCCATCATTATAGATGTCAATATGGTGGTGCTTGCCATCTGTTAAGGGTTCACCATCTTTCAGCCAGCGAACCTTATCTGGCTTACCCTCCACAATGCACTCGAGATGAATTGTCCCATTGGGCTCCTTAGTCTGATCCTTAAATACTTCTTTGAAGACTGGTCGCATGTCCTTCCTGGCTTTATAACCTTTGAAGGCTGCCTGAATCTTGACAGCAGCTTCTTGCAACTCATTCCCATTTTGAGCTTCCATGAGGGGCTCCACAGATGTCTGTGTAACAGATTGCTCGGTCATCTGGAAGTGCTCATACAGTTTCTTGGAGGCTATAGTCTCAGTTTGACTTTCCACAGTCATAGAGGACTTGCTGCTTTTCTTAAGGTAAGACACCAAGCTTGTTGTCCCACTGAGGGATTCCTCATCAGAACTTGTATAGAGATTAGGTTCCCCGGTGATCTTGAGAGTAGGCTCAACAGGTCTCACTTCCTTTTCAGGTACTTTTACTTCTTTGCTCTTGGCTTTTTCTTTTCCATCTTCTTCTGGCAGCTCTGAAATTGAATCTAATGTGGGTTCCCGACTCATTCTCCTTTTCTTGGCCACTGCATCCCATAAAGCATGTAAATCTCCCTCGGATGCAGCCTCAGGAGGCAGTTTGGGCTGACTGCCCACATCCTGAGAAAGTGTTGTGTCATCTCCTGTAATCAGGTAGCCATCATAAATCAGTCTTACTCAACCATATGATAACATTTTTAAATTGGAAAAAAATAATGAAATATATTAACAATCTATCTTTGCAACAGCAATTTGACCGCAATTAAACTGTTAAATTGAGAATAATACAAAAAATATGAATAAGGTAAATAAATGTGAAAAACAGAGGAGCTAAAACTACGAAAAGAAAAGACACAATGTAACGGTTGTAGTAACATTTAAAGATATCTAGTATCTGTTACAAAAAACACTATTTTGACATTGTAGTCTCATTGACATACATATGACAGTACCCTTAAAGAAGTTGGAAAGTGACAGGAAAAAGATATTTGGAGGCTGTAATTAATTTCCAAACACTATGGCCAAGACATAAAAAAAAGGTTATTCCAACATATGAAACTGACAAAACAACAATAGTAAGTTAGATGTGAGGTTAAGCAAAGTACCTTCGAGACTGAGGTTGATTGAAGTATTTGCCTCTTCTGAGGCTACACAAGAATAGACACCCTGATCTGTAGAATGGAAATCCTTTATGAGCAAAACTTGGTTCTTTTCTTCGGCGACCATTTGGTACTTGACCCCAAACTCTATCTCTCTGTTGTCCTTTAGCCATGTGACTGATTTGCTCTCTGTTGAAAGTTCGCACTCCAAACGAACTATCTTTCCTTTCTGGATCTTAGAGCTGCTTAACATTTTGGTCATGGTCACTGGCACATCTGAAGATCCGAGGTCCATTCAAAGAACAAGTGAAGAAATGTAGCAAGAGTTCATCAAGAACAAATACAAAAGCCAACAAATCAAATACAACAAATACAAAATACGCTTGTTTATAGTATAGTTTTTAGTGTTCTACAACTACGGTAGCTTCTAGGGCTGAGTTCTTCACTCCTGGTCACTTTCCTTCTTAGTTTAGTTTCAGCTGTAATTAAGGATTTGAATTTATTTAAAGCAATAGCCATGTGTTTTGAAGCACAGTTGAAACTTAACTCTGCAAGGAACTAGCTCTCCAGGACCAGGGGCGAGAAACACTGAACTAAGGCAGAATAGCAAGCCATCTATATGGACTAATGGAGGCAGTTTGGTTAGATGAAACAACAATGTACTCACAACGTACTCTATAAGGTTGCTTTTAATAAATTAGTTATTTCTGCAAGTATCCACTTACCAAGTGTCACGGTCTGAGGCAGCTGGACAGGCTCTCCAACACCAGCACGGTTGATGGCTGCCACTCTGAACCTGTAACCTGCCCCCGGTATGAGGTTTTCAACCAGAAATTCAGTGTTGCACACTGGTTCTGTGTGGCAGGGCAGCCAGAGGACACTGTCCACTAGACGCATTTCCACACGGTAACCAATGATTGGGCTTCCTCCGTCACTGAGGGGTGTGAACCAAGACAAGGTGACGAAAGTTGGACCTTTACTAACCAGCTCTGGGTCTTCAGGGGGATCAGGAACAGCTGTAAATAATCAAGTAACATGAAAAAACAAAAGTTTAAAAAAAAGTAGAAATGGCAGCATAACGGCAGAAATTATAAGGAACCTTACATATTGTGATGAGTTTGGCCATTGATAAGGCATCCCGGGCAGCAAATGTGATTTCCTGTGTGGGCTGAGCATGGGCTTTCTTCAAAATTAAGCTGTAGGAAGAGCCACTGGCTCTCATGGCCCACTGGTCATTACGTTTTAGCTCAATACCATTTGCATACCAAGTCACTTCACTCTCAGGGACAGCTTCGTTCAAAGCACAAATAAACTCCACCTGTTCTCCTGCAATGGCGGTCTTATCTTCCAAAGGCTTGACCACCTCCAGTTGCCAAGCTGCACAGAACAAATCCATAACATTTAAATACATGTACATTTATGCATTTAGCATCAAATTTAGTATATTATAAAACGGGAGCATGAAACTAGAGCATAATAACAAATAAACTATACCATACAGTATAAGACAAAAAATTAACTGCATCATTATTCAAAACATTACCTGTAAAACCAGAGCAGTAATATTTCTTCAATAACATATAATGTAATACCTTACATCATCTAAATTGAATAATTTGATGTAATACCGTACATCTATCTAAATTTGCTAATACTAATACTACAGAAATGACGAACCTTTGACAGACAGAAGAGCAGTAGTTGATGAAGTGCCAGCCTGGAATGTAATCCTTGTGTTTTCACAAGGATGCAAGTCCTTCAAAAGCAGAAGATGGCGTCTGCCACTCTCAAAGGAAACAATCTCCACGTTTGCGGACTCCTTTACAGGCTTTCCATCAATTAACCATCGGCAGTCTTTGTTTTCAGGACGAGACAAGGCGCATTCAAAAAGTGCTTCCCCACCATTAATAGTCTCCACATTACTCAGCTCTTGAAGAATGTCAATTGGTTTAGCTGCAAGAGAGAGACAATGCCTTAAAATTCACTGGCTTTCTGTACGCCAAAACAAGTCCATGTAGTACACAATGACTTTGACTGACCTTGAATTAAAAACAAGTTCTGAACTTAAAAGAGTTACTGAATTCTGCACACTCTAGTCAAATTTCATCCAACATTTCACTAGCATATACAGTAGCAACCAGCATTGAGAAGCATAACAAGCAAGGGTAGCTGTGATAAAAGCACATTATGGTTACTGCAAAGCCAGCCAGATGAGGATGATGTTGCTAAAAACAGCAATTTTGCATGGTATCCCAGTAAAACCCTTTGTGAGTAAACCCTTACTTGTGCAACTTGCAACTTTTAATATTTCTTAAAATTTTAGCGAGTCTTATACAGAATCTTTGTGATGATCCAGCTTTAAGTTATGGCTGACACACAGATTCTCTTCACCTACAGGTGTGCTCACCTTGCACCCTGAGATGTGCCACAACAGAGGTTCCTTCTGCCTCACAGGAGTACATCCCCCCATCCTGGGGCTCCACACAGCTAATGTACAACCGTGCAACAGTCCAGTCCTGTTCCACTATCACCCTGCGGCCGTCTGCTTGCACAGGTATGCCGTTTCGCTTCCAGACAGCCTTGACTGGCCGGGAATACTGACAGATGAACTCTGCAGGCTGGCTTTCTGTTACATGTTGGTCCTCCATGGCACTGACCACCTCCACATTGGGATCTATAGAGGGTTGGTGGTGGGGATAAGTAATGTTGACAAGACCCCAGTGCACTTTGAAGTAGAGTTCTTCACCTCAAGCCTCTTTCAGGTTTTGGGTGGTATTTAATGTCATTTAAAACTAAAATATACTTTAAGCCTGCTACTTTATTCAGTTTAAAACAACAGCCTTTACAACTTCATCATCTAAGTCAGTGCTGTTTCTTTTTCTTTCACATTGAAATGTACATGGTAAGTGTAACATCTTTTACTTCTCTACTCCAAACTGACCAAGGACATGGTCGGTTACAACCAACACATGCCTAGTTGCAGTGTCAAGTCAAACTGAGGCCAATTTATGTACATGCAGCACAAACAAACAGTGAAGAATGAGGAGTGTACAATTATCTGATTTAGAGTGCATGCAAGACCATTATTGTTGTTAATTTATTATTATTTTTTGGGGGGGCAAAAGATTGCTTGCACAATTTCATTTAGATGCTTTGGAGCATCCTCTAATGCTTGCACTGTTATATATTTATTTTTTTTACCTCCGGCAGATTAACAAATTCAATTGTAAAATGTATTGTTGTGGACCAAAATGGAAAGCTGGAGTAGTGAGCTTTAAGACAAATAACATATTGACTTCTACAGACACTTTTTATATGATGATAAAATCTTGTTTTTTAATGTAATTTTTTTTTTTTTGAATTATTAATTGAAGACTTTTCTCAGCAAATTTTTAGCATGATTAATTGGAATTAATTATGAATGTCATGCTTTTTTCATGGAAGGGCCAGTATGACTTTGACTGGACTTGAATTAAAAACGAGTTCTAAACTTAAGAGTAACTGAATTCTGCACACTCGATTAAAATTTCATCCAACATTTCAGTAGCAACCAGCATTGAGAAGCATAACAAGCAAAGGTAGCTGTGATAAAAGCACATTATGGTTACTGCATAGCCAACCAGATGAGGATGATGTTGCTAAAAAAAAAGCCATTTTTGCATAGTATCCCAGTAAAACCCTTTGTGGTAAGCCCTTACTTGAGTAACTTACAACTTAATATTTCTTAAAATCTTATTAGAGTCTTATGCGGAGCACTTTATACTTAAAAAAAAAAATGAAAATAAAAAATAAAATATGGGCATGTAAAAGTCTAAACCCCTGGCCTGACTGTGCCAGTAGTTAGATATTTACATTGAGGTCTGCTCCATGTACAAGCTCAATATCAAAATGCTAATTTAATAATTATTATGCCAATTTTTTAAGTAATTTGCAAACTGTGATACTGCAGCCAAATCCACTTTTAGGTTAGAAATGTATGGCACATGGACTACATGCATCCATGAATTTTCATTATTATCATTTTATTTTTTATTTTTTTTATTTACTTAATGTATACTTTTGCCTAACTGTAAAGTGTCTAACAAAAAGATGTAATTCTAAGCATGGATAACCCTAAATGAGAATAAAGTAAATACAATCCTGTTCTGTCAGGATGGCATTATTGAGCACTTAACCAAAGGACTCTCCAGGGTAGTCTGTGCAAAGACACTTTAGATTTAGAGTATTATTAATATGGATAAGTAATTCAGTAATGTGAGTATACTAGTCTGAAGAACACAAACAGTACTGAACTACTTCAAGGTAAGATTAACAGACAGTTCAAGATTCATGGTCTAGTTGTAACTGTTAAAGAAGGTCAAGGCAACCTAATAGCTTTACTGATAGATTAAGCGAGGTGGGAAATTCATGAACACAGTATTAGTTTAGTGCTCTTCAAAATTTTAAGTACTACCAAGCACCACTGCATTTGGTACCTTTCACTAACAGCTTGGCGGAGGACGTCAGGCCACCTGTTTTGAACAGGACTGTACCCGAATCATTGGGAGAAAGGTTCCTTAGGGTGAGAGTGTGGACATGGTCTTCACCCACACTTATTTCACTGAAGGTACTGTTCTCCAAACGAGTGCCGTCCAGCCACCACTGAACTCTGCCTTTGGCACGACGAGAGAGCTGGCAGGAGAAAATTGCCTGTTCGCCCACAAACACATCTGTATTCTTTATACCCGACACAATGAGGACCTCAGTCTCTGCAGAGACCAGACACAGAAACCCTTGGATCACCAGTGTCTAAAAACACTCATACATTGAGGATGCTTCCCGAAACATAATGTGAAATGTATGAGGACATAAAAAAGCGAAAGATTTTAAATAACCTCCAGTCCAGAAATATTTGTTTGTTTGCTCTACAACAGAAGTTGTATAACTCTCATATAGATGATTTAACAAAATTATTTGATACCTTGCACAGTGACTGATGCTGTGGTCAACTGGTCTCCAGCATCACAAGTGTAGTAGCCATTGTCCTCTGGTTCCAGATCATGGATATGGAGCTCCAGCACACACCCTTCCTTTTTCATCTCAAATTTCTTACTGGTTTGGAGCACCACTCCACCCTTTCTCCACTCTACACTTGTAACCGGCTTAGAAAGCTCACAGCGCAAGGTGATACTATCTCCCTCTATTGCATTCTGGTTGTCTAACTCCTTCCGGAAGTATGCAGGTTGACCTAATGATGGATAAGAAAAGAAGGTATTAAGGTTAAGAAGGTTAAGCGGCTGCTGATACCTGTGAGGGTATCAATCTTCTCCGTTCCACAAGAGAGACCGAAAACCAGAACGGGTCTTCTTGAAAACCATTTGTGTTCACTTTATCTTCAGGCATGTTGATAAAATGAAAGCCAAAAAGTCACAGGCCTACAAACCCGTTTACCTTTAACAGTAAGGGTGGCACAGCTTTCTGCATCTTTGGTTTTGCATGTATACAACCCTGCATCTCCTTCCTCCACTCGAAGGATGCGGAGCTGATGGACGGCTCTATCCTTGTAAAGCAGATGCCGCCCCCCTGCCTTTATCATCGCTTCATCTTTGTACCAGGTGACAGAGGCCTCAGGGTCGGAAGTCATGCAGGACAGTGTGACTGTTTGACCCTCGTTGGCAGTTAAGTCCAGAGGCTTCTCTAAGAATACGACTACGGACAGGAGAAACCCAAACCCAAGTGCTGTCACATCATAATGTCTGCCTGAAGACTCTGAAACTTAGACACTTGAAGCCATTGAACATATACTGTTGCACATTAAAAGAGCTGTACTGAGAGAGAAACTTCTGTTTTAATAGTTAAGGTCAGGAATTAGAAAACAGACTACCTCTGAACCAAAAATGTGTGTAAAATTCATTTTGGAATGTAGCTGTAGAATGGTCAAAGCAAATGGAAAAGCAGCTGGAAGCCTTTTGTTATAATTGCGCAAAATGAGTGCAGCTACTACCTAATGACAGACAGATGATTGCTTGCCAACAATGAACGCTGTTAGCCATAATGTGTCTTTTTACCTTTGGGTTTCTCCTGCACCAACAAGTATGCGAGGCTCTTCTGAGGGCCAACCACAAAGGCTACATCACCTGAGTCGTCGGGTGTGACCATTTTCAGCACTAGGCTGTGTTCTCTCCCTCGGCAGCTGATTTGATTCAAGTCATTGTTTTGAAGGTGGTTGGAGCCGAGCCACCACTCGACATTTGTAACCCCTGTATGAGACACCTCACACTGGAAGATAGCATCCTCGCCCGTTATCACAGTCACATCCTTTAATTCTCTTGTGATTTTTACACATTCTGGGAATGGATGGAAGGAACGTGATGAAAGGGACTATTGAGGATCTTCCGAAAAGTCAAAAGGTAAATATCCCACTATTGACTATCTACTTGAAATGTGAGAGGATGTATTAGTCCTTCAAACAGTATCGCTTGGGATTTTGTTGTGACATTACATTTAAATCCCGGAATGGAGGACAGCATCATGCAATCTTAATTCACAGATATTGTCTTAACATACTACTTGGATCATGCCTTAGTGACAATCTAAAACATAAAAGCTACTCAGTGTATTCATGCTAAGACTAATACTAATGTGAACTTTTGCATCTGCAGGGAAACAATGTAAAATGAACCCGATCTCCAAAGAAGAATCAAGATTGGTACCTTTGACAGTCACTGTAGCTTTGCTTCGTTTGTCTCCTGCTTCACATATGTACTCGCCACCATCCTCCACTGATAACTTATGGATTTCCAAGGTTTGAATTGAGCCATCCCTCTTTATGGAATACTTCTTTCCATCAAACAGGACCTGAGTACCCTTCTTCCAGGTGACGCTGGCATCAGGTATTGAAGTTTCACAACATAATGAGATGCTGTCTCCCTCTGTGGCTTCCTGGCTTGTTAACTCCTTCACAAATGACAGCACAGGGATTGCTGGTGGGAAACAGCAATATACAGAACACATTCTAAGATATGTGCAAACCCCAAACCTGCAAGATTATGAGATGGCAACAAATTTTCTTTGCAGTTTCTAAACGCATCCAGGGACAAGATAAACCTAACCTTGGAATGCATTTATCAGAAATCATTAAACTTTTTGCAGCACTTCTATTATAGATAAACTTAATCACTGATGAGAAAAAAAGCAACACAGAATAGTCAACCTTCTAAATGTAATTTTCAAACAAATAAAACTCAGCATACTGTACTACCAAGCAAAGGACAAGAAATCTTTGCAAGACAAAACGGATAACAAACATGCAAGAAATGTTGTGCTTTCTTTGTGGTGTATGTAAAGTGGCTGATCACATGTAATTTTTTTTGCAATATGATGCTTTAAGCATGCATCAGAGTAAAAAAAATGCAAGTTATACTACATAACTAAACAGTGCATGTGTTCAAATCTCACTGAGAAATAAATAAAGGTGGGAAATTAAAAAAACAAACTACTATGAAAAAAAAAAAAAAAAAGTAAAATCTTTATTTTTACCTCTGACTGTGAGACAAGCAAAAGAAGTGTGTGCACCCACATGGAAGGACACTGTGCCTGAGTCTTTCTGGGTGACACTTCTTAGTCTAAGTGTGTGCCTTTTGCCTTCCATTCGGATTTCATTCATCTCATTGTTCTGTAGTGGAACATCTTGCAGCGTCCACTGAACAATGAGTGCATTGTCATGAGAGACAAGACATTCAAAATGAACGTCCTCGCCTTCATTGACAATGCAGCTCTTCAAGCCAGTTAAGATCATGATTGCAGGTTCTGAAAGCAAAATCAGGTTTCATTTTGTCAGAAGTAGCCAACAGATCAAAAAAAAGATAAACATCCCCAGTATCTTTTCAACATCCACTATAAGCTAAGCTTTTCAAAAATTCACAGCAGATCATGAGAGAAATGGCAACCCTGGCATAAAAATATGGTACATTACAAGGGTAAGGTTTATAATGTTACGTCAAGTGCAAACAACTAAATAATCTAGCAAAATGAAATGGGAGTGCATTGGAGAAAGGTTGTGCGAGTTTTAATGGAATTTAAAGTGCAAAACCACATGCAAAGAGAAGGAGATGACTGTGATCTGGGATGATCAAGCTTAAGAGAGGATGATCCTTGGGATGGTATGGAGTAGATGCATCAAAAGAGGATGATCAGGTAATGTTAGGAGAGTAGGACGTTTACAAGGTGATTCATACCCTTCACAGTGAGTTTGGCAGATGTCCTATCATGTTCTGTTTCACAGCAGTACTCTCCAGTGTCTCCTTCTTGCAGCTTGTGAATGATAAGTTCAGCAACAGCCCCATCTTGCTTCAGCTGATATTTGTGGCTTGCTTCTATTACACTCTTGTCTTTCCTCCAGATGACTTTGGCTCTAGCTTTGTCTAGTTCACATCGAAACATTGCATTTTCCCCAGCTTCACTTTCCAAATCTTTCAGAGATGATTTAAAAAGAACTGGCAATGCTGCAAAAGGTGAGTAAACAAGTGTTTCAAGGTCATCAAGAAGAAATGGTATCAAATGATACTGGAAAGAAAGACAGTTCAAACCGAGCCTACCCTTTACTTGCAGATATGCAGTGCTTTGGCGTTCTCCAGTGTCACAAATATAGTCACCAGAGTCCTCACGTTCAAGGTCATGTATGACCAGTTGGGCACGGTAGCCATCTTGCTTTAATTCATATTTAGCACAGGGGCATAGGCCAATTTCTCCCCTGCGCCACTCAACTGGAATGTCTGCTTTGGAGAGCTCACAATGGAAGCTTATGCTCTCTCCCTCAACAGCTGCCTGGTTCTTCAGTTCTTGTGTGAAAATGGCTGGTAGTGCTGCCGATGCAAAGAGTGGTATATGCAAGAGATGAAAGATTTTCCAGACAAGTAAGACCCGAAGGCAACAGTTCAAACAAACACTGAATACTGAGAGGATACAATAAAATGTCTTTCTTTAGATTTATCTTCATAATAAGCAGTGGAAATCATTAATACTTCACACACAGGATAAATGCAGGTCAAAGATGGATTTGAATAATGGAAAAATTCAAGCAGTTGTTCTTCTCCTACCATTAATCTTGACATTGGCTGTGGTAATGCTGTCTCCACAATCACAAGCATAGTCTCCAGCATCTTCAGGTTTTACATCAGTGATTTTCAGTTCAACAGTAGAGCCAACTTGCGTGAGGAGGTACTTTCCTCCAGAATGGATCACCTGCATCCCTTTCCTCCAAACCACAGGAACTCCAAGTCTGGAGAGCTCACACTGGAAGATGATGCTTTCTCCTTCAGCAGCTGTCTGGTTTTTAAGCTCTCTTGAAAAGGTGACTGGAAGAGCTGACAATTCAAAAAGTGGTATGAGGTGCCACAGATGTAGTTCCGCACATACAGATATCAGAGAAGTAACATTAAGATGATACAAAAGCAAAAAAATGTTTACAATGAAGTCTCTTTTTTTGGCCTAAACTTCATATCAACTTGGGGAATCATTTGCATTTTACAACCATGGAATGATGGAAAAATTTATGAAGCTGTTGTCTTCTCCTACCGTTAACCTTGACGTTGGCAGTTGTCATGCTGTCTCCGCAATCACAAACATAATCTCCAGCATCTTCAGGTTTGACATCAGTGATCTTCAGCTCAACAGTAGAGCCAACTTGATGGATGAGGTACTTTCCTCTAGAATGTATCACCTGTGTTCCTTTCCTCCAAACAACAGGAACTTCCGGTTTTGAGACTTCACAGCACAAAGTGACACTATCCCCTTCCTGAAGCTCTTGGTTCTGTAGTTCACGTTTGAAGACCACTGGTAATGCTGAGGAATCAGTCAAAGTTGTTGAACCGGGAACAGGTCTTGTGGGATTAACTTTACACTTTGCATCAAAAGTAGTCTTTCCACTTATAAATATAAAACATTCTTCTACAATGGCTTAACTTTTATATTTTTACCACATTCTAAGATGGTGCAAATGGCCAAATTAAAGACCTGGTACACTAGCATAAGCCAATATACAGCTCTATACACTTCCCAACACTAACTGTACGGTTCAAATAAAAGATAAGTCCTACCATTGACTTTGATGTTAGCAGTGCAGATGTTATCTCCACAATCACAAACATAATCTCCAGCATCTTCAGGTTTAACATCAGTGATCTTCAGCTCAACAGTAGAGCTAACTTGCTTGATGATGAACTTTTCACCAGAACTGATCACCTCTGTTCCTTTTCTCCAAACCACAGGAGCTCCAGGTTTTGAAAGTTCACAACGCAAAGTTACACTCTCCCCTTCTTGAAGCTCTTGGTTCTGTGGTTCACACTTGAAGACCACCGGTAACTCTGAAGAATTAGGAAAATTTGTTGAACCAGAAACCGGATATTGTGAGATTTATACTTTTGCCTAAAAATTCTTCTGCAATAGCTTAACTTACAATTTTACCACCTTGAGAGATTAAGCAAAAACAACCACCATGATGCAAATGGAAAAACTATAAGATAAACAGCTTATTACACCAGACCAGCCAATACACCGTACTACATCCTCACTTAAATGAAGAGATTATTAAAGTGCAACGTTTTTAGATCAGACAAAAGGAAACTTCTTAATTCTTGTAGAGGGTTCAAATAAAAGGTGAGTCCTACCATTGACTTTGATGTTAGCAGTGCAGATATTATCTCCACAATCACAAACATAGTCTCCAGCATCTTCAGGTTTAACATCCGTGATCTTCAGCTCAACAGTTGAGCCAACTTGCTTGATGATGTACTTTTCTCCAGAACTGATCACCTCTGTTCCTTTTCTCCAAACCACAGGAGCTCCAGGTTTTGAAAGTTCACAGTGCAAAGTTACACTCCCCCCTTCTTGAAGCTCTTGGTTCTGTAGCTCACGCTTGAAGACCACCGGTAATGCTGAGGAATTAGGAAAATTTGTTGAACCAGAAACTGGATCTTGTGAGATTTATACTTTGCCTAAAAAAATCTTCCACTGATAGAAGTGAAACATTCTTCTCTAATGGCTTAACTCGTAATATTACCACCAATATTAACCACCTTGTGAGATTTTAAGCAAAAACAACCACCATTATGCAAATGGAAAAACTACAAACTATACAAACAACTTATTACACTAGAGGAGCCCATACATTGCACTGCACCCTCACTTAAATGAAGACTTTATTAAAGTCTGTGTAAAGTCAAAATTATATATTGTAGATTTTATATATTATACAATAATGTGTGTTCTGAGTTTGTCACACCACAGAACGATCAGTGTTTGACAAAATTTGCGAGAGTGATTCAAAGCATAATGAGTGTCTGCTCTCTATAGCTCATTATTAAATAGATGCCATGGTTGACACCTTTATTGGGAAAATAAAGCCCTCCCTAACCCTACCCAATACTTCATTTTCAACTTTTTGATTATTTCTTTCATTTTTATTTAAAATAAATGCTTTTCTGATGTTATTTGAAATTATAAAAGAGAGGAAAACAAGAGCGCTAAGAGGGGGTCTCGCCCAGGGAGTAATTCAATGTAGAACCGCCACTGCTAAAGGAAAACACTTTTCAGTTTCACATAGCCATTTAAAGCAGTCTGGTTTGTATGTTTTTTTTAAAAAAAAAACATCAAGACTGGTGACATTATGAGTTTTGGATAATTTCATACATCTAAAAATGGCAAAGTGTTTAATTTAGAGATACAAATTATACAAAGAAAAGTCTACATAATAATAAACACAAATGTGTGGGAGCAGAGTGAATTTAACTAAAAACAGGTTAAAAATCACCACTAGACATATTTTAGTTAAAATGCCAACAGCCTAGATTTTCTGAACAATCAAAGCAACACAACTAATGTTCCTAAACCAGCTACTTTCACTGAACCAAGTGCACTAACAAAGTTAAATATAATCTGAGGCAAGCTGAACTGTTTCCTACAACCATCAGCCACTTATGTCCTCCTCACCTTTGTGCATTGCATGTTGGAAGCAGGTACTGTAACACTCTAGAATCAACCATTAAAAATATTCACTGTGTTACTAGAACAAGCTGTGGCCCGTGTAAAGTTGAAGGAGAAAAATGCATCAATAGCCATTGATTTACAAGCAATAGAATAGAAGTTAAACAAAATCAGATTAGCAACACATACTTCACTTTTAATTATGCAAATAACTTTAAAACATAAAAGATAAACTGCTATTTTCCTTATAAAAGTAGGAGCAACAGTTCTGAAAATGTAAAAAAAAAAAGAAGAAATATCCAAAGGATTTTTGTTGCACGGGTGAGAGGTTTAAATGTTTGTCAACAAAAAAAAAAAAGACACCACAACAAAGAGTGCTCAAAAACATCATAATGCAAAAGCGGATGTGTGGCCACATGCTGTTCCATTCAAAAGAAAGAAATACTGAACATTTTGACTGGGATTCACTTTTCCATTAGCGCAAATACGTGCTGCACGACAGGCAAGAAAATAGACATCAGTTTCATACCACTGAGCTCTGACTGTTTCTCTTTCTTCTGCTTCTGGATGTCTGATTCAAGTGCAGCAGAAGGACGGAGGAACTTTAGAGCTGTGACAAAAGACACATTCATGTAAACTCCAACCATTGGCCAAAATCGTAAGGATCTTAGAAAACAAATAGCAACGCCTGTGTCAGCCATGTTGGACAATAGTGGCAAAGACGGAACAAGCAGACATCCTTATTTTACAGAAGCAGTCATGCATGTTGACCAAATGAAAGCCCCCGAAGCCTGACTGATTTCTGACTGACAGATAGCACGGCTATCAAGCTGAATTCAAGCTGCTGACCAAGAAAACAAAGCACGGACAGTCATTCCGCACATTTGTTCTGTACCATCGACTGATGCCCCCTGCTCAGTAGCCAGGTTTTGAAGTCCCGGTTGGTATAAGGGTGTCTGGGCCTTCAGAACTGTGACAAAAAACATTTTGCAGATGGAATCACAGACAATGAAATCTCAAAGAAGTCCCCAAAGCTGGGAACACATGCAAGTTCTGTAGCAAGTAGTGTAATATGTGTTCAGTTACTCTACTGTGAGCCTCAAGTCAGACTAGTGCTGAAACCTCAAACCCATATCTCTTTTTCAGATAATGAATGAAACACACTTAACTGAAGAAGTTACAAGCTACAAGAAACGGACAGACAGCGATGAAGAAACGTTTAAGGCAATACCAAAACAGATGCCTGTCATATTTGCAGAACAGCTGGCAGAGCCACAGCAGGATACAGCAAATTATCTAAAAGCTATATTTAAGCATATACAGAATTATTCTGTTCCCAATCAACAACTGGCACAATTTTGTGCCACACACCTGAAACGAACAAATACATATTGTTCACTACTGTAGGATATCAGTGGAAACTTGACAAATGCAACAAATAAAATGACTAACAGCACTGCACAACAGTATTCACCAACACCAAACAAACAAGCGATAATAGTACACTGATTAATGGTTAAAAAATCCCAGAAAGTATGAGAATGATTCATACCCTTGATCTTCATATGGGCTGTTGTTGCCTTGTCTCCACATACACACGTGTAGTCTCCTTCATCTTCAGGTTTGAGATCTGTGATCTTTAGCTCCACCTTCAAGGCAATCTGCCTGATGACGTACTTTCCTCCAGACTGAATAACATGGCTTCCTTTTTTCCACTGCACAGGAACTCCAGGTTTGGAAATCTCACAGGACAGAGCAGCGCTGCCTCCTTCGTCACACTCCAGGTTTTGCAGCTCATGTGTGAAGACCACTGGTAGTGCTGAGGAACCATGAAAAGATGTTGGAACCATGTTACACAAGTGACTCAGGACAACATCTGAGAACTGGACTCCACAGAAGTCTGTTCGTTCTTGTCTAGTTTTCTAGATTTGAAGTGGACATGAATCCAGCATTTTTTTTTCCAGAACAGAACCATTAGTGTAATAAGAAACAACCTTGATCAGCTTCAGGTCACAGTGGAGGAGTGTTATGCGATATGTAATACCATACATTTAATCACAGTTCAACAAAAGATGTCATTCCTACCATTGACGATAATGGTAGAGGAGGTCTTGATAAACCCACAATCACAACTATAGACTCCAGCATCTTCAGGTTTGACATCAGGGATCTTCAGTTCAAAAACAGAGCCAACTTGCTTTATGTGGTATTTCTCTCCAGAATGGATCACTTGTGTTCCTTTCCTCCAAACCACAGGCACTCCTGGTTTGGAAAGCTCACACTGAAGAGTAACACTGTCTGCCTCTTGACACTCCTGGTTTTGTAGTTCTCTTTTGAAGATCAATGCTAAGAAGCAATTGGATGTTTCAACAGGTTGTTAGTATAATGCACTTTACAAAAATGCACAACATGACAAAACATTCAAAAACCTACCAAAGAAAACAAGGGACATTTATAAGACAGAAAACTGACAAAAATCACAAAAACTGAACATCTTACAAGACATGATTAACAGATATTTGTATTAGTGAAGCTAATCTACTTAAGCTAGTAATGCTATAATATCTCTGTTAATAAGTGACTAACCAGTAAAGCTAAAAGTCTTTGTACTTACTAAAGAGTGAACATGAAAAAATAAGACATTTAAGAGACCGAATGAATTGCGTACCCTTGATTTTAATGCTTGCTGTAGTCTTTTTGTCACCACACACACATGTGTATTGTCCAGCATCTTCAGGTCTGAGGTTAGTGATCTTCAACTCAATTGTAGCCCCATCTTGCATGATGAGGTACTTTTCACCAGATTGCAGCACCTGCATTCCTTTTTTCCAAACTACAGGAACTTCAGGCTTTGAGAGTTCACAATGAAGAGTAACGCTGTCGCCTATGTCACACTCTTGGCTTTGTAGTTCACGTTTGAAGACTGCCGGTAACGCTGAAGAGCAATTACGTGATGAAATCACGTAAATGTAAAAATTAGTACAGTTTCTTGACTACACGTGCTACACATAGACATTTTAGTGCATTACTTGATCTTAGTGCTAAAATAAACTTAAAGTAAGCAAAAATAAATAAATAAATGGATGCATGTAAATTAATAAGCTTTTATCCATACCACTGACAACAACATTTGCTGTTGTTTTTTCGTTTCCACAATCACAGGTATATTCTCCACTGTCTTCAGGCACTAAATCTGAAATCTGTAGCTCACATATGGTGTCCCTCTGCATTATCTGAAATCTTCCCCCATGTTTCAGACTTTCCGTTCCCTTTTTCCATTGCACTTGGCAGTCAGGTTTTGAGAGTTCACAGGAAAGTAAAACTTTCCCACCTTCAGTAACCTGCTGGTTCTTCATCTGAACCTTAAACCTAGCAGGTACCACTGGAGAACAAACAAGCGTCATATGATTACAATTCTTCTCTAAAGTTTTAGCATCCAAAAGATAGGATGGAAGATGGTGAATATATGACACTAAAGCTAGGACAAGACAACATCTGTGTTATTAATGTATAATATCTTGACACCATTGGGGTCATCAAAATGTTCTATAAATCACTAAAATATATTAAATGAAGCACAGAAACAGTTCCAACACATCCATTGCACTAGGACTACATAATTACATATTTTACACAAAGTCCAGACACGACTAAATCTTACAAACCAAGACAAACATTTGACAACTTGACAGACTCTGACTGAACTAAGAACTAAACTAAACAACTAAACAACTAAGAACACGTAACAATAATACCTGTATGTATGGAAATAAAAGACCAAATTTAACCACATTTTCACCAAACGGACTTGCTAAGAATCTAAAAGACATGTAAAGTACCAACATTATTGTAAAAGTGCAACATAAAAGTACCAGTTTTCTGAACTGAGGTAATCATCTGCTGACACAGAAATGCATGAAACTATCACCAAAATGCCTGGCAATAACATCGCCCCACAAAGGAACCAGAAAGTAAAATGTCAAATGCAGAAATTAATTAAAGTTTAATTAAATTAAAATGTGTACTTACCAGGAATACTTTCAAATAACAACAAGAAGATATCAAAAAACATGGTACATCAAAGCTTTAAACATAAAAACAGTATCTATTTAAGAATCAAATCTAAAATCATCCAGCTTCAAGTTATTATTTTCTAGCTAAGAGCTATAGACACCAAGAAAGAGAGATTTCTGTGTTAAATGGAGTATTTTTCTGAGAAAGCCTGGTTCTTACCTTTCACCGTCAATTTGGCTGTACTCTTTGTAGAGCCAATGTCACAGGTGTACACCTCACTGTCACTCTTCTCCAGATCCTTCACTTTGAGGACGAGGACAGTTCCTTTTTGTGTAAGGTCATACCTTCCTCCAGCCCTGATCTCCTTTGTTCCTCTCAGCCAGGTGACTTTAGACGCAGGTTGGGCTGTCTCACATTCCAAGGAGACCGCACTCTTCTCTTCTGCAGTGGCATCCTTTAGCTCACGAATGAATTTGTTGGCCAGTTCTACAGAGGGGGATAAAATACTAAAATAAATACATCTCCTTTTTAGAGGATTTTATGAAAGAATAACAGAATCTAAACCAAATATTTTTTTTAAATTCTTGCCTTTGATCTCCAGCTTAGCCTTGGAGGTTGGACCACCCATGATCTCACAGCTGTATTCTCCAGAGTCTTTTTCAGTGATGTTATGGATTGTCAGCTTTACGAGTACCTGCTCCTGACTGATTTCATATTTTTGGCTTTTTCTAATAGACTTGCCATCTTTTGACCACTTCACTTCCAGTCCAGATTGAGAAAGCTCACAGGAGAACGTGGCATCTTCACCAATTCTGGCACTGACACCCTGAAGCTCTTTAGATATGTTAGGAGCTTCACCTGGCTCATAAAAATAAGATACACCTCCATTAAGCAAAACTGTATTTGTGCAAAACCTAAAATGCAATTCATTGCATGTCCTGCTTACCCTCAACAGTAAGTGATGCCTTTGAGCTCAAATCCTTGAGAGTAAAGACCACCTCACCGGAATCAGCAGCTGAGACCGCTTTGATTGTTAAGGTGTACTTGCGCCCTTTGCTGCTTATCTGGAAACGGCCTCCATCAGTGACAGCTTGGCCTTTTAGGCTCCAGGTGCACCTCTCTGAACTTTCTCGGGACAAGATGCACTCGAATGTGCAGTTTTCACCTGCTTTGGCCTCTACTGATTTAAGACGCTTGGTGATACCAATGTGGATATCTGGATGAAAAACACCTTATAAAAACATGTATGATAAAACTACACCAAAATGACACTACAGGGTCACTGTAGCACAGTACTACATAAGTTTGTTGTCATACCTCTAACAGTGACCTTGGACTTAGAGAGGTCTGTGCCAAGATCACAGCTGTACTCTCCGGCGTCAGCTTGTGTGACATCATGGATAGTAAGTCCCAAGGTCTTACCATCATGAAGGAGCTCATACTTTTTCCCTGCTGACAGGACTGTTCCATCTTTGCGCCACACAGGGGCCACTCTGGGCTTTGAGGCTTCACACTTAAGGGTAACTGTACCTTTCTCCTCTGCCACGACATCATCCAGCAACTTTAGGAAGATGGCTTTCTTCTCTGGATGTCATTAATAAAAAAATGCATTAATCCAAAACCTGGTCAAAAAGGTCTTTATCCTTCACATTCAAAGCATATCTGTGAAATCAGCTTTATTTGGATATCGTCATACAACCCCACCTTTGACTTTTAGACAGACAGTTTCTTTCACATCCCGGATGCTGAATGACACCTTTCCGCCATCTTCAGGTGCTAGGTTCCTGAGGGTGAGCGTATGGGTCTTATCCGCATGAGTGATGGCATTGACATCATTGTTGAAGAGCGGCTTGTTATTGAGTGTCCATTGGACCTCTTCATCAGCATAGTTAACTTCACAGGTAAACACAGCATCACCATCTTCATCCACCTCCACATCTGTGAGATGTTTAGTGATCTGGATTTTACGCACTATATACGTCAGAAAACAAACATCAGAGCATGATCAGAGTGGCATTTATTTTAACAACAGCACATATATAATGAGTGCTTGGTATAGTCAAAGCAAAGCTCTAACAAGCAACCCTAACCCCAGGGGGTTGGATGTATAAAGGGGATGCAATTTGAAACAACATGCTTCGAATGCCTTCTTTGTGACATTACCTTCTACTTTGAGAACAGCTTTGCTCTCACAGACCCCGACCTGACAGCGATACTCTCCAGAGTCCTCTGCACTCAAAGCTTGTATGATCAACTGCACAATGGCGTCCTTTTGCTTCATGCTGTATTTGCTAGAAGGCTCCAAAACGGTTTGACCCTTAAACCACCGTACTTCTTTTGGTGCGGCAGAGAACTTGCAGCATAGTGTGGTGGAAGTCTTCTCCTTGGCTGACACATCTTTAAGAGGCTCCAGGACTTCAATAGGACGCTCTGAGGAGTGATATGAGCAGTTTTGCAAGCAAATAAAAAAAGTGCATAAAACTACTACAAACTCATCAAAATCATGTATTATTATCAAAAACTGTCCAATCAGAATTATTCGATACAGATTAGACTTCTTTTGGTATGGCTATTTTGCAAAATCAGGTTTCCAACCTTTCACTTTGAGCTCAGCTGTTGATTTGCTCTTTCCGGCAGTGAACTGTACTGGGCCTGACATGGAAGCCTTGGTCTTCTTAAAAGTGAGGCGGTGCATGGTTCCCTCCTTCTCCATCTCGATATCTGCACTCTCCTTCAGCTGTTCCCCATTTAGCGTCCATTTCACTGGCTTGACCGTCTCAACGCTGACTTCCACCTCAAAGTGGGCAGCAAATGGCTCGGTCACCTCCACAGAACTCAGCTCCCGTACTATGCTGATAGCCTGCTCTGAAGGTTGTGATGAGACCATATAGTGCTGTGTCAATACTTGGCTTTATCAAAAATGTAGTGCAAATATTTAAAAACACTTAAGACGACACACCCAATAAAACTGCATGTAACTAAAATGCATGGAAGGTAGATTCACATAACAGCACTTTAAATGGTAAGCAAGCATGAATTTGACCCTGTGTAGTTAAAATTGCATACAACACTCATTCTTGTCTGTTGCAGATCAATCAAAAACTGATCTACAAACTGTTATCATATAATTAGCAACATGCCATCACAGTCGATTTCAAACATGTTTTAGTTTGCAATGTACTGTATGGTTGTGCTTTATTTATCCTAAAATGTATTTATTTATTTTTTAAATCACAATGGAAATGGTTTTTACCCTCTACTAGTAGCTGACATGAAGTCTTATCATCAATGGCATCACACATGTATGTATCCTCATCATCAGAGTCCACGTCCATGATGGTGAGCTTCCTGTAGATGTCCTCACTCTTGATCTCATGCTTCTTGCTGGCTTTGATCTCTGACTTGTTCTTGTACCATGTGACTTTAGCGTTGGCCCGTGACACCTGACATTCTAAGTATGCGCGGTGTTTGTACATGGCGATTTTGTCTCTCAGTTTCTTCACAAATCTGACAGGCAGTTCTGTAATGATTATAAGGGAGCTTAGGGGATCTCCTGATTTGTTAGACAATCTTAGAAATCCTACACAGCCCAGGCTGTAGTTCATTAGTCTTAACACTAAATGCAAAATGCATGCAGAAATGACAGACACGACAACGAACCTTTAACCTTCAGTTTAGCTTCTGAAGAGGCCTTCTCAGCTGTGAACTTTATTTCACCTGCGTCCTCAGCCTTTACAGATTTGAAGAGCAGAATGTATGTTCTTCCTAAGAAAGTGAATATTAAATTAATTTAAGAACCATTAATCTGTCCCTCTTGGTGCAGATTTTGTTTTGCATTTTGCGAACAGAGAAAATAAAAGCAACTGATTGCATTGCATGTTCCTCAATCTAAGAAGGCAATCAAAGTCCATTTTGTTCAACTCACCCTCCTGCCTTATTTTTATGTTGTCTCCGGCTTTGAGTTTGGCATCTCCTTTGTGCCACTGAGCCTCAACCTCATCGTGGGAGACCTCACAGATAAATGTTACACTCTCCTTCTCTGTCACCTCTATGTCCTGAAGTGGCTTGACAATTTTAATATCTCTGGCTGCAAGAATCCAAATGCAAACATTTATTAAACACTACCAAATGTTTGAGTTTAGCAGTCATTGAATGTCCCACTTAGAATTTGTTCATCTTTACCATGAACAGTAAGCTTGGCTGAAGTATTGTCATCTGTTGTTCTACATAAATACTGGCCCTGGTCTTCATATACACATTTGTTGATAATAAGGGTGCGCTTGTTGGCCTGGGAATGGATGCCATATTTCTTTCCTGGCTTCAGTTCCTCATCATCCTGATGGAGAAATAATGACACATTTACATCAAAATTTGTGTTACTTTTTTCCTTTTGTCAAATCATTTTGCAAGTTGTTACTACATAATGAATTTTTAACCATTCTGAAACAAATACTTGTACCTTAAACCACTTGACATCAGCATTTGCTCTTGACACCTCACATTCGAAAGTGACTTTCTCCTTTTCAGGAGAACTGATATCCTGTAGAGGTTTGAGGATCTTTGCAGGAGGTTCTATACACACAATGCCAATATTTAGAGTTGTAATTGTTGTATATAGATTTTAGAATTGGGGGTCATATTATGGATTAAAATACATTATTGTCATTGTTTGGTCTTAAAATGCTCACAGATAATGCATTTTTGTAAGACATGTTTCTAAAAAATCTTAAATGTCCTAAATTAGCAAACCGGCCCATTAAGCATGATACGATAAGCAACTTGTACGCAATAAGCATAAATTGTGGATATTCATTTAGTTTATTTGGTTGAATATAATTAAAATGTTGGTTATACAGCTTCTGAAAGTACAAAAATTGAGAACACACTTATGGTCAGCATCTTAATGAATCTAGCAATTCAGGCTTAAACTTGAAGACCAGCAATATACACACTCACCTGTAACTATTAGTTTGCCAGAAGTATGGGCATCCTCAGCTTGGAAAGTAATAGTTCCACCATCACTTATCTTCAGCTGGGACATAGTCAAGCAGTGCTTGTTGCCCAGTGCTGTAATGATGATATTCGGTCCTGCCTTTAGTTTCTTTGCATCCTTGCTCCAGGAACCGTCTACATCAGCCTTGCTGAGCTCCACCTCCATGGTAACGGTCTCTTTTTCTTGCACTTTAATCTCTTTTAGGCCTTTTACTATTTGAATCTTCTTAACTGAATGGTAGAAAACAAAAAAACATTGGCAATTTATAGATGAAGTACTTTTAGAATTTCCTGTTTATTTTAATCATAAAATATAACGATTGAAAGAGTAACTCTGGAATAGATCAACATAATGAAGGAATCCATACTCTCCACTGTCAGTTTGGCCTGGGTCTTGTCATCTAGGGTTTCACATGAGTAATGTCCTCTGTCAGCATATGCCACACTCTTGAGGACCAGAGCCTGCTTGGCACCATCCACATGGATCTCCGTATTTCCTACTTGCTGTAGTACCACACCATTCTTCATCCATTTCACATCTTTTGAGGGTTTACTCAGCTCCACTTCCAAACGAACTGTGTCTTGCTCAGTCACAGTCACATCTGCAAGCTGCTTCTTAAAGGTGACAGGAAGCTCTGCAAAATAACAGATGCATTTGTATTAAACTTGTAGTCTATGTGTGCATCCTGACACTGTTGCGTTATGATCCCTTATGTCACTTATACTTACGTTGTACTTGGAGTGTGGCTTTGCACACTTTCCCCTCAGCATCGATACTGATCTCTCCTGCATCCTCCTGAGTGACAGCTGTGATGGTGAGGGAATGGCTGCTTCCCCCATGAGCGATCTTAAATTTGGGACTAGCTGTAATAGGAACGTCATTACGCAGCCATCTGACACTTACATCGGCTGGTGTGATGGAGCATTTAAAGATGGCATCTTTGCCTTCATTTGCAACAACATTGTTCAGCTTGGTAGTGAACCTCACCAGACGTGGGGCTGTGGGAAATTGGATTGAAATATTGAGTGAAATGACAATGAAGGATATCTAAAAAGCTTAATGATTTGGGTAGGTTCATTTTGATGAGAATAGACACTAATTGTTTGTACCTTTAGTAGTGACTTTGGTGGAGGTCTTGTCATCTTTGCATTCGCAGCTGTACTCCCCTTCATCCTCCTGTGCCACGGTGGAGACAGTCAAGATGCAGTTGGTGCCATCTGTGCGAATGCTGATTCTGCCACCTGATTTGATTTCTTTGCCGTTATGCTTCCAGAGGACACTACTTGTGGCTTTGTTGAGACTGCAGGAAAGTGTCATGGTGCTTTCCAGTACTGCAGACACTGGTTGCAAAGGCACCACAAACTTTAAAGGTGCATCTGCAGGGCATAGATGAGGGAAAAAATTAAATCACATTTTGTCTGCAATCATATCTAACACAATTTGCTCCAGATGTGCATATGAGCTTTAATTGAATTTGAAAACAAAATTCAATAATGAATTATAAAAACTAGTTAAAATTAACAAATCTGACCTTATCAACAAATAATCTGAGATTATCAACACCTTAAAAGATTTTTTTAAATACTTTATACTTTTTCTTACTTTAAAATTTAAAATTAGCTTTTACCTTTGACCTGAACCTTGAACTCAACCTTGTCATCAGCCGTCTGACAAAAGTAGGTGCCGCTGTCTTTAGATTCAGACGATTTAACGATGAGGACATGTGAGCAACCTTCCTGTTTCATCTCATACTTCGATTCGTCTTTCAGCTCTTTTCCATCCTTGAACCACTTAACACTACAACTCTCTGACATCACCACTGTTTTTAAAACAACCTTTTCTGTTGACTCGACCATTACAGTTTCTTTTGTTATGGATGTCTTCTGGAATTTGGTAGAAACATCTGAGAAAAATGTAGGAAATAATAACTGTATTGTGACCATATGAGAAGTATGTGGATTCATTATAATGTGCAAGAAAATTGTACCTTCCATCTGGATCTTAAAGAGAAGTTTCTCATTCCCAACTTCACAGGTATATTCTCCAGCATCCTTCTTCTCCACATTCTCCAGCACCAGTTGGCGGGTCTTGCCCTTTGACTCCATGTGGACCGTCTTACTGGAGCTCAACTGCTTGCCATCCTTCAACCATTTCACCTCAGTCTTGAGATCAGAAACTTCACAGCTCAGTGTGGCTTTTTGGGAGGCTGAAACCCTCACTTCCTTCTGATAAGAGTCTTTGTTTGTGAAGGCAGCTTTGAGCTCTAATAAGAAGAAAGTTTACTTAATTGAAAGAGTTTGCCTATTTACAGAGAAAATTAACAGTAGGGTTGCAGTTACATTGAATATGACAAGAGACATATTTTCCTAGCAGCTTTTAAATAACCCAAAGAAGACTTAAGATGCATAGAACCATGACCTTGTCCATACCTGTCACCTGAATCTTAAATGGCAGCTTTTCGCTTCTAACTTCACAGGTATATTCTCCAGCATCCTTCTTCTCCACGTTCTCCAGCACCAGCTGACGGCTCTTCCCTTTTGACTCCATGTGAACAGTCTTACTGGAGCTCAACTGCTTGCCATCCTTGAACCATTTCACTTCAGTCTTGGGGTCAGAAACCTCACAGCTCAGTGTGGCTTTTTGGGAAGCAGTTACTTTGACTTCCTTCTGATAGGAGTCCTTGTTGGTGAAGGCAGCTTGAATATCTAATTGGGCAATGGGCATGTAACATGGATCCAATATTAGAAAACAGTATTCTTTGAGTAAATATGTTAATTAAAGTCGTAGACATCAAATACTTGAAAGACTTGAATGGTTAAGAAATCCAGAAAAGATCTTCCTCAATGGATTTTTCATCAAAGACAAACTATTTTGCTTCATGTAAAATTTAATCTGGTCAAGCTTCACGGATTGATTTGTAACTTTGATTTATTTGACAAGGTAGAAAAACTAAAATAGAAACAGACAGTCAAAAGACAAGCCCAAAGATGTTACCATACCTGTCACCTGAATTTTAAAGGCAAGTTTCTCATTTCCAACTTCACAGGTATATTCTCCAGCATCCTTCTTCTCCACATTTTCCAGCACAAGCTGGCGGCTCTTGCCTTTTGACTCCATAAGGACAGTCTTACTGGAGCTTAATTGCTTGCCATCCTTGAACCATTTCACCTCGGTCTTAAGGTCAGTAACTTCACAGCTCAGTGTGGCCTTCTGGGAAGCTGCTACTTTGACTTCCCGCTGATAGGAGTCTTTGTTGGTAAAGGCAGCTTGAACTTCTGGTTGGGCAATGGACAATATAAAAAAACAGTATGCTTTGAGTAAATATATCCCTCAAGATTATATACAACAAAGACTAGATGCTGAATAAATTAGGAATACAAAATAAACTGCAAATGAATCCACAAACTATAACTAGTTTTTAGTTATGTACCACTGAAACGGGCAACAAATTCTTCTACTTGACATTGTACCTCTTTTTGAAGACATATTAATAAAATATAGTGAGGCAATGGATTTATCAAACTCTTTTTGTTCAACCCAACAGACAAGCACAAGGACATACCTGTCACTTGAATTTTAAAGGCAAGTTTCTCATTCCCAACTTCACAGGTATATTCTCCAGCATCCTTCTTCTCCACATTCTCCAGCACCAGTTGGCGGG
>JAUMHP010000082.1:14777984-14797327 GCA_032361065.1 Enteromius trimaculatus | reverse complement strand
TCTTGCCCTTCGACTCCATGTGGACCATCTTACTGGAAATCAACTGCTTGCCATCCTTCAACCATTTCACTTCAGTTTTGGTATCAGAAACTTCACAGCTCAGTGTGGCCTTTTGAGAGGTTGAAACTTTCACCTCCTTCTGATAAGAGTCTTTGTTGGTAAAGGCAGCTTGAATGTCTGTTTCAGCAATGGGCAATATGAGAAAACATTATTCTCTTAGTACTGTAAATATATAATTCAAGATTACATGAAAGGATATAGATACAGGAGACGCTAAATGCTTAGGAAATTAGGAATACAAAATTAACTGCAAATGAATCCACAAAAAAGCTAATTACACTGCAGACTGTAACCTGTTTTTGGTTCTGTACCACTGAAATGGGCAATAAATTCTTCTACTTGTCATGTACCTCTTCTCGAAGACACCTTTAATAAAATCTAGCGAGGCAATGCATATATTAAACGTTTTTGTTTAACCCAACAGACAAGCACAGGGACATACCTGTTACTTGAATTTTAAAGGCAAGCTTCTCTTTTCCAGCTTCACAGGTATATTCTCCAGCATCCTTCTTCTCCACATTCTCCAGCACCAGTTGGCGGCTTTTACCCTTTGACTCCATGTGGACGGTCTTACTGGAGCTTATCTGCATGCCATCCTTATACCATTTCACCTCAGTCTTGACGTCAGACACTTCACAGCTCAGTGTGGCTTTCTGGGATGCTGAAACCTTCACTTCCTTCTGATAAGAGTCCTTGTTGGAGAAGGTAGCTTGAATGTCTGTTGCAGAAATTAAAATGTCGGAATAGTCTCGAATCTGGATTTAGTAGTTTGCACATGTTTGATTGAGTGACTGGAACCTTAAAAAAAACAAACATGCAAAAACACTGACATGGTGTTCTTACCTTCCACACAAATCTTAAAGACCAGCTTTTCATTTCCAATTTCACAGGTATATTCTCCAGCATCCTTCTTTTGCACATTCTCCAGCAGCAGCTGGCGAATCTTGCCCTTTGACTCCATGTTAAGAGTCTTACTGGAGCTCAGCTGCTTGCCATCCTTGAACCATTTCACCTCAGTCTTGGGGTCAGAAACCTCACAGCTCAACGTGGCCTTCTGGGAAGCTGCTACTCTAACATCCTTCTGGTAGGAGTCTTTGTTGGAGAAGGTGGCTTGAATGTCTGGGGCAGATGTAAAGATTTACAGTAGAAATACAGTATCAGAAACAGCATTTAGTTTTATGTAAACATTGGTTTAGTCATGGTTGATTTGAGTCACTGCAACCTTAAAAAAAAAGCCAAAACGCTGGCACGTTGTTCTTACCTTCCACCCGAATCCTAAAGACCAGCTTTTCATTTCCAGCTTCACAGGTATATTCTCCAGCATCCTTCTTTTCCACATTCTCTAGCAACAGCTGACGGCTCTTGCCTTTCGCCTCCATGTGGACAGTCTTACTGGAGCTCAACTGCTTGCCATCCTTAAACCATTTCACTTCAGTTTTTGCATCAGAAACTTCACAGCTCAGTGTGGCCATTTGGGAGGTTGAAACCTTCACCTCCTTCTGATAAGAGTCTTTGTTGGAGAAAGCAGCACGTGTTTCTAAAAAGGACATTCATTGTTTTAGTGAAACATCAGAAAGGATACAGTTAAGGACTGCAAAAATACCTCAATCAACTCTAATAGAAAAACACACTGGCTTAATAATACATGCAAATTTCAATTACCTCTAAGTGAGACTAATCTATAATTGTCTGTTATTGAGTTTTCCTTTTATAACTACATTACATTAGGTACTCAGAAAATAGCTCTACCTTTCGAAGGACCATTACTGTCCTCAGTAAGATTTGACACTGGCATAATAAATGACATGCTAAACTTTAATATAACTTTTACAAGGCTGGTATAACTTTTAATTTCACTTATTATATCATTTATTAGCTGTAAGAGTATTTAGTGTTTAGCTTCACTGTTCAAAAAACCATAAAGTTATGACATTAATTAGGTATAGTGGCATGTCTGATTAATCCTGCTCGTTTAAATTTTTAGTTCCAGACTAATTAGCGCATAGTATTACCTTTTATCTTGACCAGGAATGTCATTTTGTCCTCTGCCGTCTCACACGAGTAGTGTCCTTCATCGCTCTGCTTGGCAGCCCTGATGACCAGCTTCCTTTGTGTCCCCTGAGATATAAAAGTTGTCCTCTTGTCCTCCATTATTTCTATCTGTTCTTTCTTCCACACAACAGCAGTTCCAGGAGAAGCAACATCACAGCTCAACACCACGTCGCCCACCAGAGCATCACTCTCTTGGGGCTGAGCCCTCGGCTTGTTAACAAACTTGGCTGGTTCTTCTATTAGGGGAAAATGGAGAATTAGATGCCACACCTCTCTGATTTCAACATGATTAAGTAGAGAAAATACACGTTATTAAACATGGCGTAAGAAACAGTGACATCCACTGTATATTTGTATATAATTTGACTGTGAAAAATGCTAACGCACAAATGTGACAACCCAAACTCTTGTGATTGACGTTTTTAGACAGGAACTTGCAGTATATCCAAGTCTAACAGTCATTTTAATGCCACAAATACTCATCACATCCCAAAGTATACTGAATATGATACCTGAAAGCGCATGAGTGTTAAGCAGATCTGTTACCTGACAAATACACCCTCTAACACTTCCAGTTGAACTTCTGTGCTGGGCTAAGCACTACTCAGCACTGATTTTAATTGCAAACCGCATGCACCACTGTGTATTTCTCTTCCTATTATTTGGCAGGATAGGCTCTACGCTATAAACACGGTTTAAAGTTCCATTTTCATGTATGTTAATTAAGTGTATAATTTGTTCTACTTCAGGCTTGAAGGCTAAAAAAAACCATAAGATTACTGAAGGTCAGAAACTTAAGCGGCTTGTTTCACCTTTAAGGGCAAGCTGGACAGACATTTTATCGCCATCACACATGCATTCATAGATGCCCACGTCTTCACGGTCAACGTTGTGGACCGTCAGTATGCGTTTACGCTCCACACTTGTGGCTTCATATTTTTTGCCCATCCTCAGCTCCTTCCCATTCTTCATCCAAACAACCTAAAACACAGACAGTACAAGCAGTTAACTTAAAAAAAACAAAAAAACTACATCCCATCATGTCCACAGATTTATGAGAAATTTGGTGTTTGTCCCTTTGTGCAATGCATCTCAAAACTTACTATAAATAAAAAATAATATTTAAAAAAAACACAATATTTTATTATTAAAGTGCATGTTGTCACCTGTATGCTTGAATCTGATACTTCTGTGTACATCTGAGCAGAGGAGTGCATGCTGTAAGTAAACACCTCCACCTGAGAAGACTTGTTGGTGAAACGTGCGCGTGCGGCTAGAGAAGATCAATACAAAATATCAGGAATGTTGTTGAAGTTATTCTGTTTAAGTTTTCAGAAACGTTTTCTTTCTTACCCTTCACACTAAGCGTGGAAACACTTTGAGATCCGCCACCTACAAACTTGACCTGTGCTCCATTTAGTTCCATGGACACCTCTCTGATGACCAGCGTGTGTGTGGTCTTTGAGCGTGTGATCAGATACTCAGATCCACTGCGGATCATTCTGTCATTTATTGTCCAGGAGCCGGAACATACAGCTGAAAGTTCAACATTGAAGGTTGCTTCTTCACCTACATGTGCACTTGAGTTCACCAGGCCTGTCTTCACTGAGGCTGTGGGCTCTGAACAAATAAACGTGACAATATTTACTGGAACACACAGGTTTAAAAGAGTTTATTTTAATTTTAATGAAGGCTTTCATTCTCACCTAGGTAGAACGTTCCAGGAACCTCCAAATAGGCACTCTGACCAAAATCATTGACCGCTGAGATGCGGAACTGATAGCTCGCTTCTTCTGAAATTTCGCTGATGGTGTATTCAGTGCTAGACACAGTCGTACTAGTGACTTTAACCCAGGTTTGGGCTCCCACCTTCCTGCGTTCAATGATATAGCCGGTGATGGGCACAGGTCGTTCACTGTCTGGTGGAGACCAGCACAGTGTGATCGATGAATCTGTCTTGTTCTGCACCACTGGCTCAACTGGCGGATCTGGGGGATGTTTCCTTGGTGCTGAGATCAAAGTTAACAATATTGTTAATCAGCAAATGGAATCTCTCTCTAAACGTCAAAAGCAATTATGTTTACTGTTGAAGCATTATTAAAGAAATTCATTAGTAGCTGTGGTGTCATTCAGTTTAACATCAATGTAATCGCAAGTAACATAGGGAACCACTTGTGAGAGATTGTGATTTACAAATGCATTCACCTGTGACAGAGAAGCGGGTGGATGTCTTGCAGTCAAGGGCGTTGAAGGCCACCTCACCCGAGTCCTCTGCAGTGCATTCACGAATGGTCAGAGTGTACTGTCTGTTAATGCGGGCTATAATAATTCGGGAGTCCTCTTTCAGCCTTTCCCCATTCCTGGTCCAATATGCATCATCTACCGGTTTCTCCAGTTCCACACAGAAGATCACGGTATCGCTAACCGGCACCACTGTCCTCCTCGGCAGCTTTTTAGTGATGTTGCCTGAAAGAGCAGAGAAAAACCACATAGAGAATCTTATGCGTTGCATCAGGTTATTCATCACCATTCTGGCCACCTATATTGCAATAGCTTCCTCTCAGAGCTTTTACCCAGCACTGTGAGTTCGGCCACGGTGCGACTGCCTTCATTCATCTCACAGATGTACACGGCATCATCATTGGTGGTGACATTATGAATAGTAAGGCGGCGCAGGGTCCCCTCAACATCCATGCGGTACTTGGCATTTTCCTCCAGACGGGTCTCCTCCATAAACCAGCTGGCCTTTGTGTTCAGCACCGGTACCTCACACTGCAGAGTTGCCGTTTCCTTTTCCTTCACCTCAACATCTTGTAGCTTCTTTTTGAAGGGAATCTTTGGCTCTGGCAAGGATACATATTAGTGAGCATACAGAAGACGATTTCAACTTTTAGCTGGCAGTCATGATCATATTGACTGGGTCTCCAAAAAATGAATGTATATTGGGTTAATTTAAGGGGGAAACACCCTTAAAAACAGCATATAAGGCAAGAAAAAGGCTGACCATCAAATAAAATAATGCAATGGATTATAATGTAATGCATGTCTTACTTTATGATTTTTGTATTCACACTCAGAGTACAGTATGCATTTGGCTCTGCTTTACCATCATTTGAAATCTGAACATGTTTACAAAAAAACAGCCTTAAATGTCATGAACTTCACACTCCTAATCCCTTCACATGGGCGTCACTGCACTTTGCACTGCAATGGTGGACTGGTATTCGGCTAAGTTTCTGTGACCTTTCTCTAAGGTGCCTCTGGCATGAGAGTCAAGATTAAGACACAGGAACAAGGTAGCAAAACATTATTGCTACACTACTTCTAGCTAAAATTAGAACTCAAAATGTGTACACCTGTGAAGATTATTATATCAACGTAGGCTTAGTTAGCAAATAATTAGGATATAGAATGCTGCAAACCTGAAGACATCACTTGGAAAGTCACCCACATAACGGTGTGAGAAATGAGTTTGTAGCTAGATATCATAACAACTGTGAACTAATCATCACAAGCAGAAAATAGGTGTAATGCTACACCCTTTTCGAACACTTGCAAGCACTTTGCTAAGCAGAGACTGAGCTGGAAGGCAAAGATGACTGTCATTAGTTGATAAAATTACAATTTAAAGGCTGGTGATTTATTAGGGCCAACTGTATTTTAACCTGGCCATTATTGTGCTGACATACATAGTAATCTTATGTGCCAGCCTCAGTAAAATTATGATATTCTCCAACTGATACATTATTTATAAACCACTGTACTTGTAGTTTTAATATTAAGCTTAAGATTGCACAAAAGTTTTTTTTTTTTTATCTGATCACTTTTGTTTACTGATTTGCAATATCTTTTGGGAAATACACCACCCCCAAGACACAGCAATACAAAAACTTAAACCATTTTAGGAGGAGACATATATAAGACATGACTCAGCTAAGTATAAATGGATCCGGTTGTTCAAGCCACAAATGAAAACTTACTTCTCCCAAAAACTCAGTGTAAGTTCGCAAGCTTCATAAATGACATGGGTTTAGTTTTCCACCCCACATTATCAGTAATATCTGCTTTGGTCCAAGTGTAAGCTGAATGTACATACTCACTCTGACAGCAGATAGATCAATTACTGCAGTAAGTAAGTACCTGCAGACATTATTCTTACCTTTGACAGTCACTAGCACAGCGCTATAGGTTTGTCCAGCCAAGTTGGATGCATTGCAGGTGTACAGCCCATTATCACTTTGTTTGCAGTAGAGCACCTTGAGGATGAAGTTCTCCGCCTGGTCCTCATACATAATATGTCTGCGGCCCTCACTGATGTTCGCCCCATCCTTCCTCCAGATGATCTGAGGTTTGGGATGGCCTGTGACGAAACAGCTAAGCTTGGCGTGTTTCCCCTCGGTCACCGTACAGGTGCGGGTAAACACACCTTTGGGCAACATGCTGGTTAAAGCCGAAACCCTCTGCTCCTGATCGTAGGCGAGTCTTAAGCTTCCAAGTTCCTCTGTGATCATGGAAGATGAAGATGTAAGCGTGGTTGAGGAACTTTCCATGGTGCGGTATAAGGAGATGTCCTTCCGCATTTCTTCTTTCCGCTTCTGCATGTGCGAGAGAAGGGATGTGCTCTTGTCTGCGTTCAGGAGACGAGTATCTTGAAGGTCGACCACCAGAGAAGCAGCGGACTGAGCACGGCCGATGGAGTTCTGCGCACGGCAGGTGTAGGTACCACTGTCCAAGCTCCTAACACTCTGGATTCTCAAGGAGCTGGAGTCATTTTCCAAGGTTATCTTGATGCGGTTGGTCTCACTAAGGTAGCGACCATCTTTTTCCCAGTCGAAGTTGGGTGCTGGATGCGCTACCACCCGACAATAGAAGGTAACGTCGCCCCCTAGACCCACACGGGTGGAGACGGGCTTGACTGTAAACACTGGGGCCCGTTCACTCACAGTTTCTGGCAGTCCCACCTTCAGGGTCACAGCTGCATATGCCTCTCCGACATTGTTCTTGGCGCGACACATGTACTGACCGCTGTCTTCTAGAGTTAGATCGTAGATGGTAAGTCGGTAAACATCTCCATCTTCTACTTTTTTGAAGCGTCCACCTGCTGAAAGAAGCATCTTGTCTTTCTCCCAGGTGACCACAGGAACAGGGTTTCCCACAATAGTGCAGCTGAGGGAGGCATCTCGTCCAACGCACAGCGAGAAGGCCTTGGGTCGAGTTAGGAAGCGTGGAGCCCCACCAAATAGATTCTGATCCATTCTTGCTTTCTGCAAGATGAAACAAGACACTTCAATAAAAATTTAAGTTGTGGTCAATGCATAGAGGAGAAACACAAGAACTTGAGAATATATAAAGCTTCACATATTTTCATCTTTAATCGCACAACTAAACTCAAGGACGTTTCCAAAAAGCTGCTTTTCAAATAATCATATTGTAAGTGAATAAAGAGGGTCTGCTAATGACAAATAACCATGTCAAGAAGATCCTGAAATAGACATTTTGAGAAATGAGAGATGCCTACTTTTAGAGATGCCCACTCAAACCTCTCCATATCCCACCACAAAAAAAAAAAATAAAAAAAAATATATATAGTCAATTTAGAGAGTCAAATGTATTAACAAAGCATTAAAACAAGTTTGCCATGTATGAAAATGTGTCTTTTTCTATGCAGCAACACACATGCTGATATATAATGTAATATTACACTTTCCTGCATGCAATAAAAAATAAAACCTGTTGGAAAATAAACATCAAGGAAAATATCTTCGAAGAGCAGAACAAGCCATTGATATCATATAAAACAAATGTGAATTTAACTGACTGGAAGATATATTGTCATTGTTTAGGGGGATAAGGACATGCACTAGAAGCCACAAAACATTGTAAACACAATTAATGACCAATGTAAAATAACCTAGGAAGCCTTCTATTAAGAAAAAACAATCACATTGACATACATCTTTATAAGATGTAAATATTTAAGATGTCATCAACTTGGATCTCCAGCAGAACAATGGATGATCTAGTGAAATCCCACCACAGAAGGTCAGTTTTCCTGAGGTGTGTTTAATGAGGTAGAAATCTAATGTAAATAAGTTAAACAAAAGGATGTTGGTCTTTGAAAAGCATGACATTTGCCATCTCTAACACCTCACTCCCCTGAGCTGCCTGTCCCAAAAATAACCTCAGCTGTCGGGCTCCGTCTGCACTATGTCCATTTGTAGAAGAGATTTGACCTGCTGTGTGATATATATGTTTTTGTCAATGGCATTTTTTTTCCCAAACTTATACATTTCGTTCCAAAGAGAAGCAGACCTTTGGATCGCTGTGTGGTTCTCTCCTTGCGAGTGATTTTTATTAAAATAGTTGTCAGAAATAAAAACAACGTTAACACTTAAACTGAGCTGTAATTAATGTAAACTTGCTGAATGTGCAACACATGTAATAAAATAACATAGAAACATTGAAAAGAGAGAGAAAAATCCCTCAGATATCGAAAGTTTCACGTTTTATAACGATTAAAAAAATCGCTTCTTACCTTTTTCCCGTCAAGCTACTGATATAAACCGGTGCAGATGTTCATAAATATCCGATGTTGGCATGTGAAGATATCCTGGTGAAAACGGGTAAATTCCGTGAACTGTAGAGGGGGAGGACAGTGTGTTTTATCCCCCAGTGTCTTTGCTTTCTGTGTGACGCTCCTGTATCGGTCCAGCCTCCCGTTGAAAATAGATCCGTCACTTACCGGAGCAAATGTCAGACTGCGGTGAAGTGACAAGTTATTGTTGACCAGCCGCTTCACCTCAACCTATATGGCAAACCTTTTTTAGCATTTTTAGCCAGTTTCTCCAAATTAAGCTCTTGGGGGGTCTTGTAATATAATTTTAAGATCACAATAAATTTTGTTAACTAATGTAAATGCTAATATTTTGGGTAAATGCTTTAGTTGATTAATGTATTAAATAGTGTGGTAGGTAGTTGTGAAGCTCGAGCTTACAGGGCCCATGGCCACTGCTTGTGTATAGGGCACAGAATTTGGTGCCATGCCCGATTGCATTCATGGACTCAATTACGGTTTCAGTAGACAGGCAACTTCAGACTAGTGCAATAGCCACATGGGAAATTATAAATGACATTGCATTACATTAAATATGATAAATCAAATTGCATTGCATATTTTTTCACTTTAGAAACAAAGAAAACATACTGTATCTGCTCTTAATAAATCACTGACGTAAGTTTGTGGCATTTTTTTTTAAAGAATTAACATCCTTTTCCTTTTCTATTTGAGCAGTCCTGCAAATTACAGTGTGACTTTGGAATCCCTTTAGCATAGTAATTCATTTTTATTCATCTGAAATCATTTCACTAAAATTGAAACTCCCTCACAAACCCGTGTGATGGTTTAGTTATTCCTCTCCTGATTGTCTCATATTTTCCTGAATGACTAGCGGGTCTTTCCCGTTATCTGTTCCAGTGTGTCTGTTGATTGACAGCAGCAGATTGGCCAGGCTCACATTTAAAACTGTCTGAAACTCAAGCAGTGGGATCAGTCGAACTCTTTGGTGGGAGGGATAATTTTGAGCTCAGCTCTATGTTGCTTTAGTTTGCAAATGTGCAACTTTCACAATCCTGCCTGGTTTTAGTGTAACACTAGTGCCCAGTGCTTGTACAGCAATGCTTAAAACATTATGCAAATTATCCATCTTTTCTTCTATTAAGAACTGGTTTTAACCCTTAACTACTATAAGTGATCCTTGCATGGCGACAGACTGTATCTCTTTGAGATAGGCTGCATAGAGTTCACTGTAGTATATATATATATATATATATGTGTGTGTGTGTACACACACACACACACACACAGAGAATACTATAAATACAAAATACTGATCAGATCAAGTTGTTTCTAAACATATAAAGTGAGAAAGTTTGCTAATATTAAGTTGGAGCTAAATATACTTGCAGGGAGATATAGTAGGATGTATATTTTTAACAGTCTACTGTACTTCCTTCAGACCGATCAAATCTTGATAAATGTGCTAAATACTTTTGTCTTAAAATAATGCATAATAACAACAAAAAGTGTTTTTTTTTTTTTTTTTTTTTTTTTTAGATCAAATGCATTAATACAGTATGCATTAGGAATAGAGAATGAGTTATTGTAATTCTGAGCATAATTAAACTCATACAAAATTATTAATGAAGATGATGTTGGCCCTCTACTGGTCAGACAGACAAATTACATAAATTAATATTTTCCCTCCAGAATAATCAGCAGTCAAACACTAGAGTAAACAACATTTCATAAAAAGTTTCTATGACCAAAAAGACAATTTTGACAATTTGCTTTGACGTTTAATATCAGCCAAGTTAATAAAATATTTAACATTTATAAAATATATATTTGAAATATGTTCTATAGATACTTTATCCAAAATGATTCTTTAAATACTCTTAAATGTCCCTTCATTGTAAAAATCTTTTTTTTTTTTGCAAATCCACTTGGCAAGAAACAAAGAATAAAGGCTGAATGAAACAGCATATACTTGTATAATAAAACATATTGCTATATGAACAATAAGTTGAGACAAACAGTAGCAAAAAGACTCATACTGCATTAGTGTATCAAAAACTTCAGTAAATCACAGTATATTGTCAAGTAAACAAGATCTCTCCAGAGTTTTTAAGCCTACAAAACAGACCAATATTTTCTCATTCATAGTCGATGAGATTCACGCCTCTTTGAGTTTGGTGAGCTCCCATTGGCCACCTCTGCACAGTCGCAGCATGATATCATGATGCTGTTTAAAGAACACAAAAGAAGAATTTTAAGGACAGGCCACACAATAATGTTTGCAATGTTGTTTTAGTGAATGTGAAAAGGTCATAGATCATCACCTTTTCCAGAGTGCTACGGTGACCCAGACTGATGAGGGTCATTCCCAGCTGTTTACAGGCCTTATAGAGCTGACCCTCTGCCTCCTCCGTCAGAGCGCTAGTGGCCTCATCCAGTACTGAAACAAACCGCATGTCTTTCTCATGACAGAGGACACGAATGGGATCATCTGACTGATTAAAGGTACAGGAAATTTGAAGAAACTATGTAGGAACTGACCTGCATATTTGGGCTGCAGGTAAAACAGTCTAGCAAAACAAAGCCTCTGCATCTCTCCTGGCGATAAAACATCATACCTGTGAAAAACAAGGCCATTCCATATTTGTGTGT
This sequence comes from Enteromius trimaculatus, assembly GCA_032361065.1. Taxonomy (NCBI): domain Eukaryota; kingdom Metazoa; phylum Chordata; class Actinopteri; order Cypriniformes; family Cyprinidae; genus Enteromius; species Enteromius trimaculatus. The sequence continues at coordinate 14,785,989 of JAUMHP010000082.1, read as the reverse complement.
TCTTAAAAAAACATCTCTATATATATTAATACTCAATTCTCACCAGTTCCAATCTACTTTTGTATCCAATCCTCCTATTCTGGTCAGAAGATTCGACTGACATAAAAAGATACACATAGACATGTTGCTTACAAAACATTCAGAGCAATCAATATTTGAAAATTAATAATAGCATGCATTACAGTATCAGTTCAGACCTACCAAACCAACAAGTTCCAGGTATTTTAGTATTCGTTCATCATCCAGAGATCCTAAAAGAAGAATTCGTATTAAAGTGTGGAAAGTCAGCATTATCTATGTTTACACCACCAGAAGTGTGTTTTTAATTGGCACAACGTTTTCAAGATCTTGACATTTTTGGATTGCATATTGCATTTTAGCAAGTTTGCACAGAGTCAACTAGGAAACACTGAAATGAGTTGTTCCAAGTCGTTCATGTTGACATCAACATGAAACATTAGCATATTGCCCGCCCACTTGTTGGTTTTTTCAAGTTGATCTGAATGAAAATGCAAATTCATTCTTTGCCTTTAGCTGCCGCTTTCTGAGCATGAAAAGCTCACAAACACTGCTTTAAATGATATCAACCAATCACTAGAGAGCTTTGGTAGAATTTATGGTTGTTTTTTGTCCTTGCATGGATGTCAACCTGTTGTTTAGAACTCCCAAAACCAAAATATGAACCTTTCATAACCCATAATAGGGGCACTTTAAATGATGCATATAATTAAGTTCTTCATCTTTACCTGAGGAAGGATATATATCCTTTAATGGATAGATAACCTAAAGGGAAAACCAGCAAATTAGTGTGTATAAACATATGTACAGTTTTTGATCACAATAATAAAAATGAGTTTTTACTAATAAAACTTGATTATCTGTAGAGAAGCGCATAATTTGGGACAAATTGTTCTCTATTTTCTCACCTGCTCTCTGAGAGTGCCATCAGTAAGATATGCTTTCTGTGGCAGGAAAAGCACACCCCTCGGACCAAAACATGTGGTCATCTCCACAGAACCTGAGCAACAGGAGAGCACTATGCTTTAACAAATCCAATGCTTTTTCTGCATCTGATCATTTTATCGTCTGTCATCTCTGAAGATTACCATTGCATGGTTCCCACAAGCCATTGAGGACCCGGAGCAGGGAGGTCTTCCCTGTTCCCGTGTTTCCAACCACGAGCATGTGTGTTCCTTGACTGATCTTAAGGGTCAGATCCTTCACAAGCAGCTCTTCTGAGACGGGTGATTTATAGGAGAGACGATCCAGCACAAATGCCGTGTCTGCCGGGACACTGTGAAGCTCCCGATCACTGTTAGAGATTTGTTATCGTTACGAATATTACCAACAATAAAAATCGTAATAATAAGGCTTTACCATGCCAATCAACAGGGTTATCATTATCTAAAAGCATAACAAATAATTACTTGAGGTTAACATTAATTGAAAAATGAATATATATATATATATATTATATAAACTATTGCGCATTTTCAGTTGAATTTCAACTACTAAAATAACTAAATAAAGCTATAAAGATAAAAATTACAAAAAAAGAACAACAAAATTAATAAAATGTTGAGGAAAAAAAAAAGGTGTATAAATATATACTGTATAAAAATAAACCTAATTCAAAATATTAACAAGATTTTAATAGTATATCATTGATACTGAAACAACACTAATGTGTATTCAGGACTACCAGCATCTCTTTTAGATCCACATTAGATCTTGAGTCGATTCTTGATACAATGTGAACCAGTATTGTCTGTTGGTTCTTGCATCTGAAACTAATCTGAGCACCTGAAAGGTTCATCCTTTGAAAGTGGGTCGTACTGATCCTGGTCAAATTGTTTCTTGTCAATATCTGCCATTACTTCCCGCAGTTCTCCAATCCTGGAACCAAAGGAGAGAGAGAACAAAAAGAAAGAGTGTTTTTAGAATAACCACCTAACAATCATCATTGCACTGATGCACAGTAAAATATGTGCTTTTCGAGCACCTCACCGATGCGTGTATCCAGCGACATCAGACACAGTGGTCGAGAGATCTATGAGCTGGGTAAAGCAGTTTATCAGATAGATGCAGACGAAAGCGTTCTGAAAGAGACATGTGATTAACATCTTACTGTGTGCAACAGAGACTCGCTTGTGTTTGTCCTAAGGTCTACCACATTAAATACTAACCTTACTGACAAGAGCACTCAGTTCTCCAGGTGTCAGGCCGTCATAATCTCCAGCAAAGATGGGGATCGCGATCACTATATAGCTGAGGATACTGCCCAGGTAGTCAAAGGTGTTTACTCCAACTGGAATCAGAAGAAGCAAAACAATATGCATTTGTAGTGAACAGGGAAGAAAAGACTTGCTTCATGGCAACTTTAGATGCATGAAATGAGCTTTTCCTCTGCCTTTCCCGTAAACAGGGGAGAGTATTGCATACTTTATTTCACTAAAATTGTGCATCTCCTTCGAATGCCAATTTAATTTAGGATTCCTTACTGTAAAGCCATAGCTCTTTGTTCATCAAGCTTCTCTGAGTGGATAAGAGCATCTGCAGCCTTCTGTCGGTGCGCATGCGCTCCACCTTACCAGCCCTGAGCAAAAGCACAACAAATGATCGCCTGCTTTGCAATTAGATAAAAACTCAAATCTGAAAGTGCACACTAACCTGTAGAAAGCGGCAGATTCGGCATGCACTCTAATTTGCATGTGTTTAAACCTAAAAGGACATGGAACGCAGAAGTTAGCTCCTTAAACAGAGCGGCATTCATCCCAATTTTGTATGTCATTGTCATTTTGTATAGGTCTACCTAAAATCTCCCTCCAGCTTTTCCTGCTCCACCAGCATGGACACGATGGGTCCTATCAAGATCTTGTTGATGATGGTTCCAACCACAAAGTACCCGAAGATGCTTACGAATCCAATCCAGCCAGCACTGCAGCACCAAAAAGGTAAAAAAAAAAGATGGAAAAATACTTCACTGGCATTAACTGCATAGTTAGATTTGTATGTTTAGGTTCTGTGATTACACACAAATAAACACACACAGCATTTCCCTGACCTGTTGAAGCACTGATAGGTGTAATAGGTCACAGTGAACGGTGAAATGAGAAGTCGACTCGCCATAGTGCTCATCTGCTTACATAACCTCTCTACATCCTGACTGATGCGCTGGTCTCTGGATGTGACACAAACACAACATAAACCATTAGCAGGGCAGATTTAATTAAGTGATAAATTGTAATACATTGATGAATGTTGTGTGAATACATTACGGGTTGTCGATGTCTTTGCACAGTACGTTGAGGGTGTAGTAAACTCGTCCTTTGAAGTACGTACTATGAATTTCTTCAGTCAAAGACTGTCTCCAGCTGACATACAGCAGACTGGAGATGTACTGGTCCAGACTCTTCAGCTGAGGAGCAGTTTTATTTAGGTGACACATTTATCCAAATCTCTATATCTCCACTAATATTGGCACCCTTGGTAAATCTGATCACTAATTGGTGAAGATATCTTTTGCTGCACAATATAAATATATTATTTGTATTTCTATTTAGGGCTTTGTTTTCCCTCCTATATATATTTCTGTAAAACAGGAAGGAAGGGCTGGATAATTTCATGTCCATAATCACCCTGGCGTGCTCAAAATGGTGAATATGAATGGGAATATATACATTTTATATATATTTTTGAATGAAAGACCAAAAGGATAAACAATGCAGATTTATTTTCACAGCCACCTTTGCTCAGATTTACCAAGGGTGCCAATATTAGTGAAGGGCAATGTATATAGTATCTGTATTACAATTGTACCCTGTTGCATATCAAATACTGGTTGATGCACATGTATGGAATTTGATTACAAACTTGCAAGTCAGTCTGAACCAGATATTTCATCGATTTGACCTCCACTATAAACATTTTGAACATAAACGGGGTACCACTAAGTACAGTGCTTTATAAACAGATGTTCTTACCCAAACCAACTTTTCAGAAAACTATATTAATAACAGATCAAAAACTCACAGTTGAATTAATCAGAATGAGCATAACCGAAAACAGCACCAGATTTTTGAACTTCCCATAGTTCTTCTCAGACAGAACCTCGTAGAACTGACTCGGAACAAGACCCACTTGATAAATCACAAGCTGAACTGAAATAAATAATAATAAGAAGAAACATTGAATGGACACAGAAGACAAATCAAGCTCTCATAAGTACAGATGTTAAAAGTTTAATACCTGAGAGAGTGACTCCAAGAAGCGTCATGAACATTCGGACACTTTGATTGGACCAGGATGGGAAAAGGATCTTCAGGATTCTGCTGAATCTTTGGACAAACCTCCAGTCTAGCTTTGGTCTTGAGGGAAAAACACATCCACACAACTTTGGTGACAACAATTAGTGACAGTGGTTTAATAGTTGAATAAATATAAGCTTCAAAATGTCATCAGGACAAAAAAAAAAAAAGATCCAGCTGGATTTTTTGTTTTCTATTACATTAATCTCTACATTAAAGGAGATGTCAGTTCATGTTTTACCTTTTCACACTGCTGTTCTTCATGGGTGGCATGGTTAACGTTTGCTAGGTATTAAGAGAACTTCTGACTGTCAAATCTTACTGATTTCAAGGAGTTTACTGAATTGGCTTTGGGTTCAAAGTCTAAGACAGCATACAGCAGCGTCTTAAACATTATGTAGGCTAGTTAAATCGCACAAGCACTAATGATCATAAACAAAGACGCCTGAAGTTTAGTTGCACGTTACAGTATGTTCATTTATTATCGATCAAATCATTAATGATAATGATTTTTATTTTTTTTGGTTCCGCGTTGACATAATGACAAGTTACTTCTATTTATACGCTATTTCTACACATTCCTTTATTTCCTATCACATGGAGTGTCACATGTACACAAACATTTCTTCATCTGTGTTTGGACGCACATGCGCTGTCTGGTGCTCCGCCGCCACCTGCTGTTCAGGAGAGTGCATGACAGCACAGTCTGACTGTATCCACCGAATAAAATATGAACGCACACGTTAATCCCACTGGCAACACAACCAGGCTATGCACTTTAACATATTAATGTTAAGAGAACTAAACATTTTTATAGCATGTGTTAATTCTGATTTAGCGTAGTGCATTGTAGCTTATCTTTAATGAGTTAATATCTGAAACTTTTAATCGTTAAAATTAATCAGTAGGCCCATTTAGAAATATTCAACAAGTTTAACAGATCCTTTAAAACTGTAAGTTCATGTTAGTTAAGGTCCACTTTTGGTTGCATAAATAATGCATATAATAAATGCTGATAACTAGTGAAAATGCCTTTATTTTAGATTCAAATAAATTGATTTAAAAAATGCACAATTTAATATCAGCCTTAGAACTAAATGAAATTGAGTGGAAGAATAAAAAGTTATTTTTGTAAATTATAAAGCAATCATTAATTACAATATATGTTAGTTAAAAATGAGTGTGTGGAAAAAAATAAAAATAAATAAATAATAGTAATAAACAAAACAAAAAATTTAATATTATATACCCTTTGCAGAATGAATAACTTAAATAGTGTGTGTGTGTGTGAGAAAAAACTGATCTTCAGATCTTACCTTTAGTTAAGTCTATATACAGCATGCATCCTTGAGTAACACTTCAGATGTTTTATGTGTAATTGTGCCTTTTATCAGATTAGTTTGATGTTGTATTTAACAAAATACTTTCCAATAAGTAAATGAAACACATTATTGCACACTGTAATGAAATGGAGTAATGGGTCGGTAATGCAGATCATTTTAGATAGGTCAAAGTGTTGTGTTGTTGTGGGGGAGCCCAGACAGAACATTGATCCAGAAATTCAGTTTTATTTTCATAGACTAAATGTAAAGAACATAACAGGATTTGAGAATAAATCCTATGAGCACGAAAATGTTCCACTGCAAGCGATTATTTACAACAATGAAAAACATTCCCTTTCTTTCATCAAAAGGGCCAACGAACACCAGTGCAACAAAATTCAGATTTCATATCACGTCTCAGAGAAACCAATCAGGCCGATAATTTATATGATTTCGACTCGATTTAAAAGGTCTGATTCTTATAATGAGAAAGTTTATGAAATAAAGCAGCCTGATGCTAAAAATAGGCACTGTGAGATATGAACATATATTAACATAAACAAATATGTACCCACAGTAAAACACAATAAGCTTTCCACTTCACGCCATGCATATATACCACATGGCTAAATAAATAATATAATGATTGTTCAAACAATAAATCATAACTTGTGTTTTACTGAAATGTGGTGTTTTTTTGTTTTGTTTTTTTATAATTGACATTTATGTCCCTCTCATCTGTACAAATAACAATGTGCCACTCAAGTATGGCGACAATATCTAACAAGCAGACATGGTGTGATATATATTAAATAGCGGATACCTACTCTACAGTGTACACAGAATCATGAGTTTTGCTTGTAAAAACATGAATATTCCTTTGTCAACCCACTTCAACTTTGATTGGCGGTTTCCACAAAATACAAAGTACGTATGGAAGCTATATCAATTTGTTAAAAAAGCAATTTATGCGTGCTATGTCAAAAGATTGATGATAAAAAAGGACTGAAGGTGAGCAGCTGAATGTCAACACACGTGAGCATCAAATACGTAAAGTCGATGATTATATCAGTTTAAAACTGTTAGGTATGAAAGAAACAAAGTGCTCTTGTCAGACCAGTAAAAAAATAATAATCTGTACACCTCATCACCTCCTGTTCAAAAGCTGGGGGCGTTCCGTAGGGAGAGTCTCCTCCATTATTTGATTCGTTTAGCCATTGACTTTCCATCCCGGCAGGTTTTTCCACATTATTCTGCGTTCTATATAGTTATTTGTTAAATGGTAAACAGGCTGGCAGTATGACTGTGGCACAGGCCGGTCCGGCTAAAGGTTCAGCTACTTCTCCTTCCATTTCTGTCCATGTGCCTTTCTCTGGGCTGTAACAAATGGTGGATGACTTGTACGCCCCCTGCAAGAGATATTTGATGAGTTACTAATTCAATACTTCAGAATGCTTCTTTATGCATTTCATGTATGTACAGTACAATCTTAGACAACCTAGTCAAAATGTCATACTGGATATTGTGCAATATTTACCAGAGTTTTTTTTTTTTTTTTTTCTAGTGGAGAGTTTAAAATCTTGGTAACAGTGAAGTGTGTCATTTCTGCATTACTATTATCAGAATTGCAAATTTAGGGTTGTTTCCAAACAGGTTTCCTGAACCCATCTGCCATTGGTCGGTCAAAAAGATAGTCCCACCCCCAACCTCCCACCACTGGCTGAGCCAGTTTTGCAAAGTTTTTAAAACGAGCAAAGTCAACTCTGAATATTCATCTTTAAACGACTTTTGGTTGTATATCAGGGCATTTATTGCATTTAAATACAAAAATGTTAATAAAAAAATGTTAAATACAAAAAGGATTTATTTATTAATAATTACATTTAAAATAATTATTTATAGTTAATTAATAAATTAACACATTTTTTACATTATTTTTCTCTAAAATAAAAATGTTTTATACGGTACATATTCACTTTTTTTTAATCATTCAAAATAGATTAAAAAATATTAATTTTCATAAAGTAAATAAATAATGTAATAATTAAAAATGTACTAAAATATACAAGTACACACATTTGTTTTTGTGAACATGTCGGGACTTTCCATAGAATTCTATTACTTTTATACTGACCATATAGTATTTTTATTTACTAGCCCTAAACTAACTCCTTACAGAAAAGTTTGTATTGTTATGCTTTCAGATATACATCATAATTTTTTCCCCCTCGTGTCAAACACATTTTTACTATCCTGGTGGTGACATTTGTAGCATAAACAGACACACACACACACACAGTGTATATACAGTGGGTACGGAAAGTATTCAGACCCCCTTAAATTTTTCACTCTTTGTTATATTGCAGCCATTTGCTA
>JAUMHP010000082.1:14721675-14755440 GCA_032361065.1 Enteromius trimaculatus | reverse complement strand
TTCTGACTTTATAACTTGACATTGTATTTATATCACACAATTCTGACTTTATAACTCGCAATTGTGTTTATATTGCAGTTCTGACTTTATAACTTGCAATTGTATTTATATCACGAAATTCTGACTTTATAACTTGACATTGTATTTATATCACACAATTCTGACTTTATAACTTGCAACTGTGTTTATATCACACAATTCTGACTTTAAAACTAATAATATTCGTAGAATTCATATCTCTAAATTCGAAGAAAAAAAGTCAGATTTGTGTGATAAGGTCGCAATTACCTTTTTTTAAAAAAAATAATATTTTAGAAGTGAAAAGTGTATAATTTGCACCGCTAGTGTTAGAAAATGGAATTGCAATATTTTTGTTACTATACTTTTCACAACTTTCTCAATGCCAATGGCATTCTTAGAGAAAATATTATAAGAATATTAAATATTATATCTTTAACCGGGACCCCAAATCCAATCACGATGCCTATATAACCCTTAAATTTGTCTTCATTTCGGCTTACAAAAGCTAGCAAAGTGAGTGTACAATACAGCATCTGTGTATGCGTATGTGTAATAGAGTCGTCTGACAGTTGCTAAGCCTCTGTAAGGTTTGATGCATGTTTCGGTTGAAATTAATGGCAGTGGTGTTTCCTGGCCTGGTGTCATTTATTTCACAGGATTGATTGGAGGCTGGAAGAGCAGACAAATGTGTTTGGGAAGTGTTCTAATTTAAAATATGACTGCCTGACCTGGAAGAGAAAGCAAAGTGGCGATCCATCCTTCAAAAACATGACCTGGGTGTCCGAGGTGCCAACAAAGTTTAGTGTGCAAACAATTGTGTATAAATATATTCTCAATATGCAATCTTGTGTTGCTGTCATACATGAATTTCACATAGCTGCTCTACAATGGTTAGACTAGACAAAAACAAAAATCAGCGTGTGATACAGAGCAAATAACACTGTTTCATTAGTGGTGACAACTGAAGCAGTTCTTTGAGAAATAAATAAAGAAAAATAAATGCAAAATAACTACCTATTTGTAAAATAATATATAAAAATGTGTCAAATAATAATAAATGCATTATTATTATTAAAAATAAAAGTATAAATATAAATATTTATTAAACATTGGCATTTTATCTGACTGTTCAATTATTGTTTTTCAACAAGTTTCAAATATATTACTATTATTTAACTATAAAAAGAATAATAGCAACAACAATATATTATTATGAATCTACATCCTCATCAGTCTGACTTAAAAAGCTTTAAATACATAATAATAATAACTATTTATTTAGCATGTTATAATGACCATTTCACCCAAGTTTCTAATATATGATTGTTTATTTATTTCATAATAATATTAATTTTTAACATTGGCTTTAACAATTGTTGTCAAACAAGCTTCAAATAAAGTATAATTATTAAAATGAAAATTTTGTCATCACTCACTTACCATCAAGTTGTTCTAAACTATCTGCCTCTGTTTGGTTACAAACATTCTTTAAAATATATGTATTTATTTATTTATTTATAGGTGTATTTTCAACAGAGGACAGAAACTTTTTTGGGTGAACATTGCTTTTACATAATAATTAAATCATTATTAATTAAATAATACTAATATCATTGAATAAAAAATAAATAAACAATATAACATTTCTGTGAATATTATCGTGAACACAATAAATTATTCTTCCATCAAGTAATACATTTTATTAGCCTTACTGTAGTCTGTTTACAGTTGTCAAGCAAAATATGAATCAATCTTTATTCAATAAACAAATGTTTGCTGGATATAAAATTTAACTGGTGTGTTTTCACAGGTGGACGTATACCGGCTCATCCAATCCCATTTTAGAGCATAATATTATCTTACGCCACCTTTATGTGTCTAGTCAGTTAGTGTTAGTGCTAGTTAGTTAGTGCTGTTCTGCTGATCAGGAAGTAAGAGTCCAGCTGCTGCGTGTTATTATCCACTGCAAATGCAGAAGAGCGGGAAACACATCCACTCTGGCAGTCTCAAAGGTGCCAAAGGATCTCTTTCACTGAGTTTCAAGAGAAATAGTATGCCTCTCAGTCATCCATTACGTTCTCTTTCTGTATTCTCTGTTAAAAAAGTTTTATTGCTGTCATGGGAGTATGTATGCTTCTGGGCCCATTCATTCATGTCAAATTAATCTATAACACTTTGCAGGAATATAAGTCATCTCCACATCTACATCCCAAAAATGTCACAGGTATATGTTATACACACTTAAAAATATTGCTTCAATTCTTAACTGCAGCTTCTAGATTCTTATGAAGAGCTATTTTTAATGTATCCTGTTCTTAAATTGCTATATAATCCTTAAGAGTCCGTGCATTAGTGGTTCAGATTAAAAATATTTTTTTCAAAAGTAGCAAAAAACAAACAAACTAACAAACAAAAATCAACTAGGGTCATGCATTAACTGAAACATAAAATAATAATTTTATTGGGGGAAAAAAACTAATAATAAAAAAATAAAATAATTTGCTACACTTATTAATAATACATATTTTAGTGCTGTTAAATGATTAATCACATTCGAAATAAAAGTCTTTGTTTACATAATATTTGTATGTATGCTGTGTATATTTATTTTGTATATATACACACATGCATGTATATATTTCAGAAAATTGTGTTGTTTATATAGTAAATATATTTAAACATAAACATTTAAATTCATAAATATTTTCATAAATATTCATGAATATTTTCAAAATATGTTCTGTATGTCTGTGCATCTATATATACATACATATATACATATATATGCTTCACGTCAGGTCCTGATCACACTGTCGGGGCTTAATTCTGCCATAACTACCGGCTGCCTCTACATTATCCCTTACATACACTGTATATATATATATACACTGTAAACTACACTTACTTTATTTTATCTAATTTTAAAGGTCCTTACTCGATCTCTCATTTTTGTTTAGTTTAAATGCTAAAATATCTAACTAAAAACTATAGACATATTTAAAAAAATATATATATATAATAATAATAATAAAAATATTAGGTTTTTTTTGAAAATCAAATACACTAATTAAAAACTAAATTAATAATGATTAATACAGCATTTATTAGTCTTTGTTAAGTTTCTTAATTTTAAAATATTTTTAAAAATATATTAGTAAATGTGGACCTTCGAGAGAATTAGAAAATTAGATAAACAAATATTAACTATCTATGGCTGTGCTGTAAAATTAATCCGATAATCCCAAGTATATTAAATATTCCAAAAAGAATGTCACTCTCTGATGTCGTTGCTTGACTATAGTAGTTTGGGTCAATCGTAACTGACATTTCATTAATAATCGGTTATTTGACATCTCACCAGAGGAGGCACGACAAGGCACGGGGGTAAAAGAAATAAATAAGTAAAAAAAGTTAAAAGCCGCATATACCAAAACATCAAAATGAGAACTCATTTTTGTAAATGAAACCTATTTGTCGATAGAGCACATCAGTCTTGTGAAGCGGGGTAAATTAGAAGGCTTGCGTTTCCGTGGGGTTGTGCAGAATGCCAGTGGGTAGCGTTCACACAACATCCCTCTGTGCATACTATTTACCCCTGGATTGCTTCAGGCTAATGTCTCAATAATTTTCCCTTCTTTTTTTTTTCGCAGGTCCTTCCCACAAAGGACTTGACTAATGATCCATGGACAAAATGAAGCATTCAAATTTATTCATTAATCATTCATCTCCAGCTCATTGAAAATGCTAAACTTCCACAAAATTAAGATTGAATATTGAAAAGTGATTGAGGGAGACAGCTCTCTGAGGAGACAGGAAAAGAGAGGATAAACAAGCCCGAAAGGAGGGGAAAAAAATGACAAAGGACGCAGAGTGTGAGGCGGTGGAGACCAACCCCAGCCTGGTTAGGGTTACGCAGGTATAATATCCGCTAGTTAAGGTCAGAGGGGTTTAAGTAGGTGTAATTAGATCCAAGAATCTAGAGAAGCGTAGAATTTCTGTCAACACAGCCCCCTAATTATTCTCTTTTCCAATTAATGGTGACATAGATTAATTATCTGATGAGGCAAAGCCAATTGCAATCATTCACCCCGCTAAAATTAGATCATTCCTGACAGTAGCATGAAAGTCACCTGCTTCATTGTTATGGATTGGGCCGTGAGCGTCGGACAGGGGAGAGAGTGAAGCATGCTGGGGGTTTAAGTAAGTTGTCTGGCGCAGGTGAGCGTCCAATTACTCCGCTATCTGAACTGTAGGCGTCTTCCTGCTCCATCCGTCGGCATCTGCGACGGGTCTGTTTGCTTGCTGCGGGACATGGCTGCTAGTTGAGTCATCTGTCAGCGAGAGCAGGAACTCAGAGAGGCGCTGGATTGCGTTTGACAACTCCTCCTGTTTAAACAGGCAAGCAAAGGGAATCAATGAGTGCTGGCTAATTCGCTACAGAAACCTGTGGTGGCCCACGTCCATAGTAGCTGGTCAGTGGCGTATGTTGTGTTAACTAACTTACTGCAATTAATCGCGATTTATCGCATCCAAATTAAAGTTTTTGTTTACATAATATGTGTGCGTACTGTATATGTTTAATAGGTTTATATAAATACACACTCACACACACACACACACATGCATGCGTATAGATTTAAGAAAAAATATGTTATTTATATATTTATATTTAATATACATATATACATGTAAACACATGGCAATATTTTCAACATACTGTATACTGTACATGTGTTTATTTATATATAAAAAAATAAATATACAAAGCACACATATATATTATGTAAAAAAAATATTTTTTACATTTTAGATGTGATCAATCATGATTAATTGCTTAACAGCACTAATATACATGCATGTGTTTATATATATATGCAATAAAAATACACACATTTATTATTTAAACTTTTTTTTTGGTGCGATTAAATGTGTTTCATTGTTTGACAGCACTAATATACCAACTATTTTGGGGATCAGTATGATTTGGAATGCATTCCGTTTATCAAAATTGACAGTAAAGATGTTTAGAATTAGCCTGGGCTCGCCCATAATTCCTTCGATGCTACATTCATTTCGCGAGCAAAGTTAGTCTGGCCAAGCTGCCGTTTTAGAACATTTCAGATTCCCAAAAAAGGGGGAACTAATGAGAAACGAGCTCCCGCCCCCCCGGCACGACTGAGGCGGGTGTAACGCGATGACGCAGCAGTTCTGCGACCATACCAGCTTTTAAACATGGCGTGTACCGAGCGGCAACAATCGTTCGACTCAGCTGTTGCAGCTGTTTTGAGAAATTAAACGGAGCAGAAGTAATTAAAGCAAGTAAATACATTTTCCTACTGCTTTAATGAAGCTAGCTACAATTGTTTACGGTGTCTGCGAGTTCCGTCGCTATGCATACTGTACGTCATCGGAATCGTGATTGGTTGTATATTCGTCCAGTAGTACACAGAGGCATCTGATGGACGCAGGTTAAGCCCGCCTCCCAGAAGGCGGGTAGTAAGGTAATAACGTCGAATGAAATGTTGAAATAATGTTTTTCGAGATCAGCACATCAGACAAAAACCTCAAAATGTTTACTCAGAAATTTCATAATTAATTACAATCTAACAACACATTGAATTAAACAAAGTTTAATGCATAAAGACTGAGACTGCATAAAACACTTCAATAATGTTATATTTACATCTATATTTACAGTGTAAAAGGATTTCTGAATGTGACTGAAGGCTGAAGTAACGGCTGCTGAAAATTCATCTTTGCATCAACAGGAATGTATTCAAATACATAACGCTTATTTTATATTGTAAAAATATTTCATAATATTTCATAAGTAACTGAAGCCTTGGTTAGCAGAAGAGACTTCTTTTCAAAAACAAAAAAGAATTATTTCTGACCCCAAACTTTTTTAAATAATGTTTTAACAAAAACAACAAACATAAAATATTTTAGCCTACATTTTGCTCTGTCCAAGTACAAAGATACATTTGAATGGCCGTAATTGGAGAAAGATGCTTTTTATCCGTAAATCAGTTCTGGCATTTTACAAGTCAAACTTTCCTGAATCGTAACAGCGACGCTGACAATTGAGACACTTTTAGTTCGTAAGACATTAGACTGAAAAAGACAAAACAAAGGAAAGAGAAAGACGGTGTGTGCCACACTCCTGAACCGCGCGCATGGGTTCAGTGCATGCCTGTTTTAAAAAACCTCAGCAACCAGTTTTTCTATTAAACTGCCTTGCACTGTCAACCAGCTTGGGAACTGAGCTGGCCTAGCCATGCAGAAATTTTCTGACTAACAATTATATCAGAAACAAGATCTTGGATTACGGTCCCCCGAGAGCAGCGCAGTGGGCGTTCGCTCCAATTATTACTGGCCATTCACAACTCTCCACCCTGCTCTCTGTTGTTAGCAATTGTCAATTATGCTATCCCTGGTGTAAACTTGCATAACCCGGAACTGAGTGCCCAATCTTGCAGCGGCGTTTCGAGATGACAGGCTTGCACGCTTTCTCTATTTCGTTTTCCTCTTCCCCCCATCTCTATACTTCAGTAGAGCTGCTTGGAAGCAGTCATTTGTTTCTCAGGAAGACACAGGGACAAATCAGTGCAACTAGTTTTTGCAGTCGCAACCTTCATGTTCCTCGTGAATAGATGGGCGGACAACTTTTGCTTGTGGTATAAGAAAAAAATGTTCGGACAGAATTGGCAGAGATAAGAAGCCTTTGCACGCAAGGCAATAAAATATTTGTGATGCTTTAAATGATGAAAAGGGTCACGAAATGAGAAAATTACCCATTACAATAAAATCATGCTGCAAGTTTCAAAACTTTATATTTTTTGAGACAAGCGTTTTTGATTTGAAATTACGACATTCCTGTTGACCAAGAAACGTAGACAACCTTCCAAAAGATTAAACTATTAGAAATGTATAGTCAAAGTTTATTTTTAATGACACGCCTGCATGACTAACCGAGAATGGTGATCTCTTCTTACAAATAATTTGAACTTTTTTCACACACAAAAAATCGAATGATATGAATCTAACCTCAAGAAACACAATACAAAGATCTGAAATGCATTTAATTTTTAAAGTTGAGTGAATTCAAGTAAATAAGGATCCTTTTTGAATGAGATGAGTGGGAAAATGGCCCAGTTATCCAGAATTAGTCATATCTTTTTACTCCAAATATGTGGCAGCAAATAAACTGTGCAGTTAAAACTGAATTAAATTACATACTTAAAGGGTTAGTTCACCCCAAAATGACAATTCTGTCACCCATAAGACCTTCGTTCATCTTTGGGACACAAATTAAGATATTTTTGGTGATATCGGAGAGCCAGCAACACAACTGAAATACTGAAACACAGTAAAAACATCTGTAAAACAGTCCATGTGACTTCAACTTCGGTTTTGCGACGCTAGGAGAAGTAGATCCGGCTGTAATGATTTGATGGTGTAAAAAATGTGTCCGTTTTCAGCCATGCAAAAAATAAAGCACAATTATAGTTTGTGTTGTGATAGCCAGTGAGATATTATAAGTGAGAGTTATTTTCCTTCCATGAGCACAAAGAGGACCTCTTGTCACAGGGCCCGGGACAACATTCCCGGATGTCCCCCTTGACAACAGACATGAATACATTAGTCAGTTGAAGTGTTATTGAAAGCTTGGCACGTAATGGAGACATGACTAGAAAACTTATATGACCAGGAAATAGCTGTCAGAGGCATTACCAAAGAGGTTGTGTGTGATCCAAAAAGAAAATCCTCAATCAGAGATGGAGACATAGGACAATTTAACTCACTTCATCTCTTTCTTTGCTGAAATATTTTCTAGATTTCTGCATTTTCTTAAATAATATAATGAGGGTGTCCCTGACCTGTCTGTCTTGTCTTTACAACCCCCATGTCTACAAAATACAAAGACAACAGCAACATCTAGTTTATTTATTTCCATGTCTTCAACATCTAAGGTTAGCAACTACATGTCTCCCGTAGTTTTGGGTCATTTAAGAACGACGACGCTTTATTGCTATGCCTTGCCATACTCTGATTTTACTATACACAATGCTTTTCTGTGTCTGGGGGAGGAGATCAACGCAGAGCTGTGACAAAGTTTAGAGTAAGGCTGCTCCTTTTGTCCTTCACACTCGGAGGAGCTTGAAGAACTCCTCGTCTTCATGCTCCATTCACCAGCCTGACTTCCAGAGCTGGCCTCCCCTGACTGAGCCACAAACACACCGCCGCTCACCTCATTATAAGCGCGCATAGCACACCTTCCACTGAGACCAAATGCCTTTTGTGTTAGAGCATCCAAACACTGCGGTAACATTATTCCAGTATCCAAAATCATGTTAAATGCAATGCTAATTTCAATCATTATTTAAATATCATTTTAATAACCATTCATTTGTGTAAGCATTAGACAGAGTTTTTTCTTGTCTACATTATATCGATGTGCGCTACGCTGTGATCATTTCATTTTTAAATGAGTCATGACATGGAGTTGTTGTAATTATTTGAATATGTTCCTTGAGGTTTACTTTTCAAGTTTTTTTGCACAGAAAACACATAAATATCTGGAAAAGTGGAAAAGCGTTCTTGTCCCCTGAGTTATGTCTTCCGCCATTATAGGGAGTATCACAACGCATCCGCGTGCTTTTCCTTGTACGTAAACAAGTAATCTCCAAAATGGTGGAAGACGTCACTCGGGGGAGAAGAATGGTTGAGTAAATTATGTTATTTTTGGGGTTATCTCGTAGTATTCTCATAGAGTCGCAAACTGAAGTTGAGCATACGTACTGTTTTACCAATGTATTTACTAAGTTTCTGGATCTGGGATCATTTAAGTTGTGTTGCTGTCGATGGAGGGTCAGATTTCATCAAAAATATCTTCATTTGTGTCCCGACGATGAACAAAGGTCTCACAGGTTTGGAACGACAGGTGAGTAATAAACGAAATAAATGTTTTATTTTGGGGTGAACTAATCCTTAGGTGCTCTATGCGATGTTGCAGGATTTTAGCTTGATTTTATTTCTATCTCAAACCGTATGCATAACCCCTTGATCGTCTTGCTGTCTGCCCTCTGAATACATTGGGGAAAAAAACCGCTCTCGAAAGACAACACAGAGGCTGCAATATCGAAAGAAACATTTCGGCACCACAACAAAAACAAACTTCGGCCAACCAATCGGCAAGAAGAGGTGGGGTTTAACGCGCACCAACTGTTAAACCCCACCTCTTCTTGCCTATTGGTTGGCCAAAGTTTGTTTTTGTTTGGTGTAGGTCCTGCACCCATAGTGTTTTGCAAGATCGCATAGAGCACCTTTAAAGCCTTGTTCACCAAAAAAACAATAACTAAAAAGTCAACGTCATTGTTATTATCATTCATCATCATCGTTCATTATCGTGCTTGGTGTGAATGGGTCTTAATGCCGGGATCCTTCTGATATCTGTACAAATATGCAAAACCTAATGCATCAAAGCAAACGTTCTTTCACTTCACTTGTTCTCAAACGCGTAAACTTTATCAGAAAGCGAACGTGCATCTGTATACGGTGTACAGACAAGATAGCTGCAGTGATTGCAATGTTCATTTGCGTTTGACGCGACACTCGTATTCAATGTAATCAAGTGTCAAGCCTGAGCACTAGTGGGCGGGGCCTATGGTGAGAACGTGCGTATTCGTCAATGTCTTGCTCCAGAGGCAGCGTTTATGCAAATGTTTCGATGCCATCTTGTATCTCAGAACCAAAACAAGCCATTTTTGGAGCTTGAAAAAATAAATGCTTTATTTATAATGAGGATGTTTTCAGATATGACAATTGCAAGATGTTTAAATGGCACGAATGCTAAAAGATCAAGGCAAGACCCCTTTAAGACCTCACAAACAAATGGCCCATTTATATAGACTAATTATTTTTTTGTGATTTGACACTTTATGAGTGCAATATTATATATATGCTATATTGTCCTGGTCAAACAATACAATTTATCAAGTGGGACGGTTGATAAAATGGTGATATGTGATAAGAAATTAATAAGTATATACATTTTTAACACAATTTTTACTTGATATTTACAGATTGACATTGACATGGCTAAAATTTAAAAAAGTTAATGCTTCTGTCTAAGCCAAGCTTATGATAATCTCAAAATGGCCAAATGTCTTCCGATATATATAAACTCATCAGTCCAAACTCATATAACTTCTTTTCTTTACTGGAACACAATAGGAGATGTTTTAAAAAATGTTCACACTACTCTCTATCCCACGCCATGAAAGAAGACAGTGACCATCTGCTGTCAAGTTCCACAAAAGCCATAAAAGCATCATAAACGTAGCCCATGTCCAAGTCATAGAATAGAGTCGTAAGCTAAAATGTAAGTCATTGAAAGTGTATTTGACAGCCATGGTCATTATTCGAAACACTATTCCAAACATCCCTTATTTGTTTCATGGAAAGGTTGAGTAAATAATGACCAAATTGTAATTTTTACGTGAAATATTTCTTAAAGGTTAACTGCCTTAACCTCGACGAGCGTTAACCAGAGAGGCACCCATTGTAGTATTTAGTGCAATACTTACAAATAGTGTTGTGTGTGAGTGTGTGTGTGTGTTTGTGGGGGTACTAAAGAGCCCATACCTGGAGGGCTTTCATTTTCTGGTTGTTCTGGTTGGAGAGGGTCTGGAAGCGGGCCAGCTCTGCCTGGCTGTAGACGCTGCGGTGTTTGAAGTATTTTAGCATGGCTTTGTGCATCCTCTTCTGCAACAAAGAAAGCTGGGGAAGAAAGAAAGAAAGAGGGAGAGAGAGAGAGAGAAAGAGAGGGGGAATTGGTAAGGCAGGAGAGGAAATTAATGGCAGTGTTCAAGAAGAATGATGGAGGGGAATAGAGAAAGCAGTCAATAGCCCATTCTGCAGTACACGGGGCTGACAGGAATTTCACAGTCTCTTGCTCTCCCTGCCCACTCATGTGCACTGGGCGGAAACCAGTCACATCTGGCTGCCAGGATGGGGGGTTAATTTTCTCTAAATGCTTCAGCGGTTTTGTTCTAGCTCAGGCAAACTCGGTGACTGCAAAGCTGATGAGTAAAATATTTCGACTTCACTCACTTTAACTTTATACCAATCCCCTCCAGACATATTTTACACATACACAAAAAGTCATGAACCCCCTGCCGCAACGAGAAATTATTCCGAGTATACTGGAAAAAAAGAAAAGAAAAAAAAAAATGAGAGAGAGAGTGTGTGTGTGTTTGTGTGTGTGTGTGAGAGAGAGAGAGATTAGAGAAGAAAGAAAGAAAGAAAGCATGCTGCTCTCTTTATTATTTGTGCAGTTTTCCAGAAAAAAAGGGGGTTTCAATTCGGAGGGATGTCGTCCCTTGTTTCGCCCCATCTCTTCTCTCTTCCTTTAAGCTTATCATTGCTTGGCAATGTGTTCTTCGGAGCATGAAAAAACTAAAGCGAATTAGCTCAGCCTTTAACTGAACGAGTACAAAAAAATGTCCTTTATGGAGCTGTGTCAAAACCTGTACTATCCTATTATTGCTACAAGTAACAATAGTTACAATATACAGTAGAAAGATATCGACGGAAAAAAAACAACGCCAAGCAAAGTGATGAGAGATACTATCCTCATCTGTGCTTTCTGTCGCCTGTACAGTATCTGTGCTCGTATAACAACTCGACTTGGCATGTCTGAGATGTATACGAAGCAATTTCTGTTAGGCCTTCAGGGTTACCTTTTGTTTACAAGCACTAAAGTGATTCTGGAAGTTTAGGTAGGCCCATGGGTTGTACATTTTAGCACTGCAAGGGGGCGCTCTAGCTCTCCTATTCAGACTGAACTGGCAAATCCAACTAAACTGGCAAAATGCCACTGCATATGTCAACCTGCATTATATATAAAAGGCATCTGTTGATGTTAAAGACACAATTGCTGTGTCCATTACGCATTCAGCATAAAAACAAATAAATATTAAAAAAACATATATCACTAGCAGATATTTAGACTTGTTTTATAGCCTTAAATAAACATTTAGCACTTAAGAACACAATAAAACAGAATAAAATGATAAATATAATGGTAATTATGAAGACAACTGTATTAGGTGTCACAGCATTGCACTCTATTCATTGACCTATTTATACATTTCATTTTTATAATTATATATAAGTGAGGATCTTTTTATTTTCAGTTGTGCATTTGTTTTTTTTTTTGCAATGAAATAAATTCTAATTCATATAAATTGCACACTGAACTAATCAGAAGCAAGTCGTCACTAAAACACAGCGCGCCATCTGAATCTATTTCTCATGATAAATGTGGTGCCACAATTTCATACATATGGAGCAGGTGTTTTAATAGACATCTGATAAATATACATTCTATTCAAACTATTCATAATAGACACCTATACATACTCGGCACGGCATGGAAAACCTTTCAAAAATGGTAACCCGCCATAAGAATCCATATTAAATTGAGCACAGCTCGGCCTATGCATCTTTACAGATACGTATGGAACTTTAAGAAGAGCTTGTCGTAAGAGATGCGACTACATCCGCTCTGAAGGAGAGAAAGCCGTACCAGACTGAAAATAAACAACAAACTGTAAAAAGGCTGAATACTGAGTAAAAGAAAATCAGGCTTTGATCATGAGCGTGGAGAATCCCGTCCACAGGATTTGCCTTTTGCATGCATTTCTCACTTGATAACATTCATGTAGTTAGATGAGGAGTTGTACGAGTATTAGTCTTTTGGGGAACAAACAATGTGTCTTGCTCTTCAGTAGAGTTTTACCATCAGTGCTAGAATAACAAATCATATTAAAATGATCTACAGCTCAAAGAAATGCTATATACTTAAAGTGACAGATTATGTCTAGATCAGGATAACTAGTAATAATCTTAAGCAACAACAATGGTACTATTACAATAACGATCTCTGGACTAATGTCACAAAGACACAAAGCTGAAGTGTGCAATTTTCTTTGTTCATATACTTTTTCTGATCTTGGCATACTAATATGCAGACAGGAGTAAGTAAGCCATTTGTACATCGATTGTTACAAAAAATATAAACATTGCTCTCAGTAGTATTTCAAATGAGGGTTTTGAACAAATCATTCCAATGAATTAAACCAGTTTTGGTTTGAGACTGAACGAGACTCCTTGAATAAACCGAACGAACAAGGGATCACATTCATAAAGGAACTGAACGAATTTCAAATGATGTAAGGACGTTGTTGAAACTCTGACTTAATTTTGGCTTGTTTTCATGGGTTAAAAAATGTAAAAAAAAAAAAGATTTTATTTCTTAAAAAAACAATGCAAATTATAGATCTGCTTTATAGTCACAAGTGGGGAAAATTGCTAAATCTCTTAGTAGATTTGTCAAAAGCTTTGTAATTATGTTTTCACTCTGTGTTGTTTAATGAATCAGTAAATGATTCACAGAGTCATTCCTAAGACAAAACAACATTCATTTTACAGGAACCTACGGCATAATAATGTAACCTACAAAAAAAAAAAAATCACTACTAAATCAAAAAAAAAAAAAAAAAAAAAAGATTAGGTTGGATCTGAATTGTATAAAATTAAATATAAATATAATGTCCTTCCAAATGGAAATATTCATATTTTCAAAAAGCATTTATTTATATTGCTTAGAATCAGCATCAATCTATTTTTTAAAGCATTAAGTTAAACTACGGCAAGCTGTGGAACAAGCAATATTCAGTTAGGTAAAATATATTGCCTATATCTCATATTTTAGCTAACTGAATATTGCTTAATAGACAATAGCCAGGTTTATTATATATTTAGCATGGGTTGGATTTATTAATGCTAAATATACAGTATAACAAACCTGGGTATTGTGTATTTAAATCAAACTACCTTTATTAGTATTATTACTGAAATCTTACCGGTTCCATTCATGTATGACTGACAAATATGCATTGTATAAACATACAGTTATAGTTAAAACGGCACAATCCAAAAGGATGGAAATTTTATATGTAATTCAAATAATTCCTTGTCCATCCTAGTCCTTGTGAGTTGCAACCAAACAATGTTCCACCAATGGCAAATGATGGATACCTGTTCGACCACAGCCATTATTTTTACAGCTTTTTGCATGCTATAGACATTACTTACACTCTCCAGCTTTAAGCCTCGTTCACACGATAACTAAACACATAACAATATTAACGTTCACACCAGTGAAGGATATTGTCTGTGCACATGCATCTGCCACTTTAAATTCTCGAGCTTGTGTGAACAGGATGGATTCTGATTGGCTGTCAGTGTTTGTATTGTTAATCAGCTGGAAAAAAAATAGTTCTGAAAATTATTCCAAGGTTATTGTTTTTCTGTGCCTTTAACGGATGGATGCTGCTATTCTTTAAAGGTGTCCATGTGACATCACAATATCAGCTTCACTTCTGTGGTGCTAAGAGAATACTTTTTTTGCGCAAATAAAACAAAACTAACATTTCTGGATCTGGGATCATTTTAGTTGTGTTGTGTTCTGTTAATTTGCGTTCCCAAGATAATCGAAGGTCTTATGGGTTTGGAACAAGGTTATAATAGTTTTGGATTTTTCATTATTTTTAATGAAAATAAAGTTTTTATTTCATTTGGACGTTTTGTATTTAAATTCAGTTAGTTTTAATTAGTTTTTAGAGGCAGATTTGATAGTTTTTATTAGTTTTTATATTTTAAAATTGCTTAATTTTAGTTTAGTTTTTATTAGTTACAGTGTTAGTTTTTGTTTTTTTCTTTTTTTTTTCTTTTGTAAATTAGGATATTTGTCAGGTGCATGAATCAGTAAATTAGTAAAAAGTATTGTATAATAAAAACTATAATATACTGTAACTGTTTTCACTGATATATTTAATGGTTTCTGTTGCAAGAAAAACGGAATGAACATGAAATATTGACTGAAATGCACCCCATTATTAGACCTTCTAAACTAGCTGATGTTAATCTGGATTAAAATCCTGATTTATAATCAAGCCGTTGTCTGATGAAGTCAGATACACATAGGATATAGACAATGGCTATGTTGTGATTTGGCTACTGTATATTTGCATTTAAAATTGAGTTAGAAGCAACATAAAATCTATTTTAACCAAAACCTCTGCTCCTCTCAGCCACTCGCTGAACAGAACAGACGCAGAGAGAGGTGTGTGCGCGCCGTGAAAACAAGAGCTTGTGCTCGCACGGCGCTATCAGATACTCGCTGAGGTTTGTCCAAGAAGTCGCTAGATTTGTCGCTTTTTTTTTTTTTTTTTGAGATTTTAATCAAAGAACTGGCTTTACTTTAGAGATGCGCATAATATATCGTTCGAAATATATTGCCCAGCCCTAGGACTCATAATCAAAGAAATCCCAAATAGGACTGGCGCTTTCTTCCGACTTTCGCTGCAGCCATCACGTTACCCGGCGGCGTCGCGGACAGACTGGACACGTGACTTCACAGACTACGTGGTGCCATACGGGTCAAAAACAGGGCTTAAAACTGGCAGCGGGAAGTAAATAGATTTTTAATTCAACCCAAAAGGCGTATTACAAAGACGAAAACGAAGAACATTTTTGCTATAATATTAGTTATTTTAAGTTAGTTTTGTATACACACACAACAATTTCAGTTTTTTTTAAAACTCTCGTTGTTATTTTTATTTCAGTTAACGAAAATGCTTTTTCAATTCTAGTTTTTTAGTTCGTTTTCGTTAACTATAAAAACCTTGGTTTGGAACGAAATTGGAGTAATTAATAACAGAATTTTCATTTTTGGGTAAACTAACCTTTTAATATTAAGAACGATTTTTAGAACTATATTTTTATCGTGCTTGGTGTGACCAGTGCTTTAATCTCTCACTACAAACAGCAGCACCTGAAAACATCAGGTGTTTGTTGCTGTGCCAAAAAACATGCTCATATAATGTTGTTTGGAAATGACGAATGCAGTCTGCACTCCATAGGTACACACTGCACTTGCACGCTGCAGCATTGATGAATACCAGCAAAACCACCCATCCTTTAGTGATGGACGTACATGTCATATTAGCATTTTCCCAAACGTTCCTGAGACATTGGTTCTTGAGAGCGTTTGCATCTGCTATGTGCCTGTTTCCATCCGCTGCCATGTGAGATGGAATAAACACACATACACACCAGAGCCACGCTGTCATGAAGCTTATCTCATCGTGATTAGATTACTGCAGTGGCCTCCTAGCTGACTGCCCAACTAAAACCAACCACCTATGACAGGCTGCGTGGAGCACGCGAGCGTACGCTAGTCCGCGCAGACCTCTCTCTCATCACTATTTTGCATGCCTGCTGTCTATCTCTGATGGCAAAGATAGACAACCACATCATACACACATGCAGAAAATAGCCCTGATGTATACACACATACGGAGGGAGCCGTGGAGGAGGAAATGTGTTTGTGGTAATGAGAGTTTTACCTGCTTGTGATCTCGGATGTAGGCCTCGGCTTTGTTTCTTCTGTCAAACACATAAACAGCTTCCTGTCTGGCAATCATCAGAGCTTTCTGCAGCTCGCGATACTCCTGTGCTAACTCCAGATTGACCTTTAGGGCTTCCTGTAGATTAACCTGGAACAGATTTGCACAGGATGCTCTCCATCAGCTTCTGAGAGACAAAGATATCATTGAGAAGTAGTACGACAAAGAATAAGCCGTATTTAAAGAAATAGTTTACCCAAAAATGATGGCTTTCAAATGATTTCAATACGTACTTTTCTATGCAATTACAACGAATCAGGACCGAAGCTTCACAGAAGCTGATTAAATGCACTGTATTTCAACTGTTCTGAAGTCACACGACAGTTTTTTGTGCGAGGAACAGACCAAAATTTAAGTTATTCACTGATAATCTTGCCCTCCAGTGGGCTGTTAACCTCTGTCACCGGATCATTGAGTCAGTGAGTTGAACTTGAGAACTGGATTAGTCCGATTCATGAACAAATCATTCAGTTTTGTGAACCGGATCAACTGATTCATTAAAAGCATCCGATTCAAAAGAATGATTAGATCATGACTAGACATCGCAACTTTCGTCATGAACTCACATAAATGTAGCAGAGAAGCTTATATTTAGGTTTATTCACTACTTTTTATGATACACTAAAATAAAATAAAAAATGCACAAAACAAAAAAACTAAGCCTTTCTGCTTCAAATTTCACTTTTAAAAGTTGTTTCTTTAAATGTGATCAACTGATTGATAAACAGTATTGCAAAAATGAAATTACAGTAGTCTGGTATAAGACAGCATTTGAAATAAGTTTTAATTTTAGCTTTCATTTATTTTAAAATGTATTATAATTTTAGCAATTTTGCTGTGCTTTCCAAATTCCATTAGTATTTATTTTTAAATATTACTAATTAATTCAAATGATTTTAATTTTTAGTTTTTATTTATTTTTAAGTAATTTTAGAGCTTCAAATTAACGCTACTCAAACATTGTATTTATTGATTTTTTTTTTTACATTTATATTAGATAAAAATCACATTTTTTTATAAAAATGATCTTTTTTTAGCTTTATTCCATTTATAAAAGATATTTGAAATATTTTAATAATATTTTAATAATATTATAGTTAACTATAACAATCCTGCAGAAGAGACACTTATTTTGATATCTTGTGCATGCATTGCAGTAACTTTCAAGCATTTTAGTGTCCTCACATATTTGTAATATACTGTGATTATATTCTACATCGATGTTTCTTTGCATTTTGCATGTTTTACGCTAAAACGAATCCTCTTCGAATGCAGTAACTCTAGTAATCATACAGCACTTGAGGTAGTATGTAAACAAATTACGATAAATAAGTGTCTGATTTGCTTGTCTCCACAATCTCCACAACCCTGTGTCAGCACGAGGAGAGAGAGCTATGGAAAGAAAGATGGAGAGAGAAAGAGAAGAACATTTTCTGCTCTACCTGAGAATAAGGAATAATGAAGTGTGTCTGGGCAGTAAAACGACCCAGCGCTAAACTGATGAGTTTAACCCAGCACCGAGAGTGGCAGTAAACATGACAAATGCCGGCTATTGATTTAAAGCTTAATTACTGCATGCAGTGCTGACAAAACCCGTCTGATGCACCTCTGAAATGTAAATGGGACAAATTACACTTCATTGGCCATAAGAAACTGATGGTGTCTGCACTTTGCATCCTACTGCTTTTCTACTCACTGAGCATCTGACTTCATCAAGTAAACAAGCTACATGAGAATATGATGAGGGGGAGAGTAAAAAAAAACCAATTCAGCTTGTGAGGAAGTCACAGCGGAGTGTGTCCATAAGTTCAAGTTACATTTAACGCATCTCGACTGATCGTGTAAGAAAATGCACAACTGTTAAAAAGGGAACAAATGTTAGGAGGTTACAATCCGTGCTGTACAGTAAGCCAACGTTAAAAAAAACTGTTTACTTGCTTAAAGTCTTACTGAGAACAATTAATCTGTGCTAGTTTTAAAATGGAAAAAATCCTCAGGATATAATAATTCGTTGCTTTACACTGCACTTTCTTCCACTCATAAGTGCTTTACACTATGGAAGTAAAATGGGTTGTAAACACATGTGTAAGTGTAATTTGACATTGACCTTAATGGAGCGAGCGATGCAAAGGGCATGGCATTGATTCTCAAAGAATACACAAGGATCAAACAGATGCTATGAATAAAAGCATCTGCCAAGCACAGACAGATGGGAATAATGGAGATAAATGTAATTATTTGAGTTTATTAATTATTATTAATATTATATAGTATTTATAGTTTATTAATAAATAAATTCTAAAATAATAATGTGTGTGCGCAAAGTGCATATTCAATTTATTTTTCTCAATCTACCAGCAATTTATTTATTTATTTATTTATTTTTATTTACTTTTATTTTACTTTTTTGAAAATGATTGTTTTTATATATATTTTTTTGCATAAACCTTACAAATTGTTTCTTCTATGCAAGTCTGTTTCTAGTTTAAGAAGTCTTCATTTTTACTAAAAGAAATAAAACTTAATAATAAACAAAAAATAATAAATAAATAAACAAATAAATAATAATAATAATAAAAAGGTAATTGTGAGAGAAATTTTGAAGTAAGAAAGTCATATTATAATACACAGTGTGAGCAGGTGATGTCATATTTCAAGTAGGCAAAAAAAATAAAAAATAAATAAAAAATAAAAAAAATGTATTCCAACTGTGGAAATTGAAGTTTCATAGTATTAGAATGTTTCAATTAAAAAAATAAAAATAAATAACTATAAGATATGACGTTGCAAGTTATCTTTAAGACATGAAGCCATAATTATGGTTTGATTTTTTATGTTCACTTCCATATAATCATGTCTTTAATGAACAAATCAAAGAAAAAAAAATCAAAAAGCCTTTTTCTAATAAGCATGCCCCTCTCATCTAAAACACATGACGCTGCGGTCGTCATCCGTGTTGTGCGTCACTATCCATATTTCCTGTGTTCATTAACATCTCATGACTGTGACGTCCCAACGATGCGCCTCAGGTCAATCGAAGGCACTCTGACACAGTCTCTCTTTGTTGGAAATGTTAAAGTCGAATCGTTTCTGTTGGGCGATGAATCTTTGTGCTGCTTTATTGTTTCCTGTGAGAAGTCTAAAGAGACTCTCTGCTCTGCTGCCCTGCAGCAAGTTAATGGCAGACTGGCTCTATGAGGGAGGACTTTTAATTCGGCTCCTGTCTCGCACCAACAACTTGTTTGGAGTTTGCTGCTTCTGCGCGCATGGCGGATTAAGCCCCATTGCCTTTTCTTGTTTTGAACTAATGCATTCTTGATCACCGTTTAATGAAACTATATACCACATGGCGATTTCACATTAGATAAGCCATGTGAGACTTTCATCAGGCGCCGGGCTCTGACTGAGGCCATAATCCCGAAACTCAACTCCCCCAATAAATAGCTTTTCCCTCCGAAAATGAAGTGATAATACGTGGGTTTCATGCAAAACATAACTTATTATCTCTGATAGAAAATTATAAGAGCTTTCATCAAATTATTAGGGGAAATGTTAGCAGAGGTGTGATACCGAGTGGCGGATATTCAGGAGCAAAGGTGCAATATGATTTGCTGATTTAAATTGTGGATATCAGAAGAAGCACAAACAGACAATATAAATGGTGTTTAAAAAATAAATTAAAATAATTCCTATGTACAACTTCAGGAATTAAATTGAGGAAATACCATAGGGTATATTAATCAATATCTATCTATCTAAGGGTCATTCCACATAATTGGTGGCTTTTCCACTTTGAACATTTTTAAAATAAATTAAGTTTAAATAATATATCCATGAAATTAAGACACCTTAACATGACAATAAATTGTATTGTGCCATCTCAGTTAATGTAATTTATTATTTTATGACTATATTTTTCTACCTCATGTTTTGGTATTTTTGTCAACCCTGTTATCGGCACAAGCGTACTATATACTATAGTTTAATAAGTACATATATGCCATTGAATGATATATACATACCTTTAAAATGTTTGAATTTTACACAGTCTTTAAAAACAACAACAGGTTTGACCCTGTCTTCTAAAACAGGGTCAAACCTAATCAGTGTCATCCCTGTTACCCACATGTCAACACAAAAGTAAGAGGATCGACAGTAACAGGTTTGATGATTTAAAAATTTTCTAATAGTCGAGTTCACAAAAGCACATTTTATACTTTTGAAAGGATTTTACTTGGAGATATTGATGATATTAAATGTAAGAAATAGTTGTTTAAACATACATTTTAAAAATGGTAACAGGATTGACATTGCACGATGTGCCCCCTCCCCTCAGTCAAGCCTCATAAATTGTCAAAAACAACATTATAAGGGAGTGAGAGAAACATGATTATGTTTTAAGTGTTGGAATCCTGGTTGACAGATGATGTACTGTATGATAGAAATGATATCACTTAAATGCACATTATTTGTTTATGAGGGTAACAGGGCTGACATGAAATCAAGGGACACCAATAAAATGATTCCTATTTAAAAAAAAAAAAAACATAATTACACCAAAAACAATGCTTAACAATGAGACTATATTTAGAACAATATTCAAATGTGATTTTTAGATCATTCTGCCTTCATTTTGCAAATTAAAAGTCCTGCTGAAAAAGTAAAAACGGGCAAAATCTTACCCTTACCAGCTTAAATGCTATTTAAATGATTTAAAATAATATTGAATTGTCTTTTTGAGATAATATTGATTAAAACATACACAGTATTGTTATGTTCTTAAATTACACATTTATTTGTTGCTATATTAAATCTATGTAATTATTTCTTAGGCGCTGATTTCGTGGAATGACCCGGTCTGTCTCGCTATACATGCACACACAAATTAAAATCTACTCGTGAAATGATTCAACTTTAAATGATTTGTAATCTTTAAAGTTGTTCATAGATGAAACAGTTAGCATTTTAGATGTTACAAATATATTGTAATTGTACATTTCCAAACATATGAAAATATATTAAAGCTAGAACCACCCTTATTGTGCATACAACTGCAGATATGATTAACATAAAGCTGCTGTCAACACAAACAAAAAGCTAACAGTAGATAATACTATACAAAAGGTTTTTTGTTATACATGTTTTGTTCTTAGTGTCTTGAAATGTATCAGTTGGTATCGCCGGCTGTTCCATAAAAATGACACGGTGCATCATCATACAAAGGAAATCTAAATATTTATAAAGGTAATTTCAGCTTGAATGGTGATTGGAGCACATCAAATCCCCTAACCTATCAAATGCACTCATGCTCGTTCGGCTTCAGCTGATCTGTTTTCTGATATGTAAAGAAAACATTTGTTAACCTGGATTATAAGTATTTAAATAGCAAAGCTGATCTAGGATCAGCCCATATAGGAAGCCCTGACAAAATAATCTTGACATAAATGTAAATATGAAAGAAAGGGTCCTTAACCTCTGTGTCCTTCATGACAGCCTGGCGTTGAGTGAACATAGCTGAGTGTATCTGTGCGTGATGAGACTTCCTCTGTTTCCAGGAAGCTATATCTCTGCACACGTTATCCATCAGTACCGTGGCTGTCCCATGTTTGAATGCCATAGTGTCTGACAAAGCCCTGAAACAGACAACAAATGTGAACTAGCATGAGGCTCTAATATATATCATGGCCAGACAGTATTTCTTACTGTAGCTCTGCTATAAGATGAGGCATAGTGCTGATGGTTTCCTCCATCGTGTCTGATTCTTGCGTTAACTCTTTTGACTTCAGGTCAAGCTCCTTGATCCGGTTTGAGATCTCCTCATACCTCGATGCCATCACACTAAGGTTTTCCTAATTACAAATAACAGAGATAAAATTAATACATTTGGCCTTATTTAATCACTTCTCAAGATTTTTAGTAAGCTTTTTCTCTGCAATACTGTTTATTTTTATATAAATATATATGTGAAAGACATTTAGGTAACATTTTAGTATAGGGACCTATTCTCACTTTTAACCAATTTCTTATTAGCAAGCCTATTATTAACATATTGGCTGTTTATTAGTTGTCATAAAGCATATTCTGCATGACCATATTCTACCTACCCAATACCTAAACTCAACAACTACTTCACTAACTATTACTGAGCAGTAAATTAGGAGCTCATTTTGGAAAAAGTCTCATTTAATGGTTTGTTAATTGCAAGAACAGGACCTCAAAATAAACCGTGACTGAGATTTATAACTCATACTCATACCTTGACAGAGTTAAAACATTCCTGATAGTGTTTCTTTTTCTTCTTGAAATCATCAGAGAGGCTTCTGTGTGCAGTGTGCATGTCACTTAGTTTGGCTTTCAAGTTTTCAATTGTCTGCAAAAAAAAAGATTTCACATAAAATAGAGAAAATACAAATGTATGCAACTTGTAACTCAATAATAACTTGGACTGGACCTTACAGTCAACAAAAATCCACCCTATTTACTTTCTTTATAAAGTACTTTGCTCTATTCATCAATATTGATGCTTATGCTTTACAACTTATGAAATAATTTTTCTCTTCCACATAGGCGGCAAAATAATATCATCCAATAATATCATAGCCCAACATGTTAGATCTAATCGAATGCAATTCATCAATGTTCATATTTCCCCCGTTTCATCTCATGGGAGGTGCTTGATTTGAAATTATACAATATTTCAAAGATGATTTTTACAGTAAGCCAGTGATATTTACTCTATGCCCATCAGATTTACCTCAGATTTCTCTACATAAATCCGTCTCAGTTGCTCCACCTCAGTCTCCAGTTGAGCAGCTGTAGACAAAGCGTCTTCATACTTTTTCTGCAGCTCACCTTTCTCCTTCTCGCAGTCTGTTTGCTCACGGTCATATCCGGCTGCCTCTGCGTCCCTATTACCCTGAACATATCAATCCCAAACATTAATAGACACGAACTACTAGTGCAACACTGACATCGCTTCAACAGTTATCATCATTTTATTTATTCATTTATGTGTACATGTAAAGACGTATTAATAAGGAACATCTGGTTTTACCTTGAGAATATCTACGGTGGTCCTTTCAGTCGTTATTAGGCTCTTCATTTTGTCTGTCTCTTTCTGCCCACCAAAAAGAAAAGACAGCAAGATCACTTGATTTAGGAAGCAAAACTTGACAAACAAGACAAAAACAAAATCCAAAGTAGCTCAGAAATGACTGCAGTATAATTCCCTACAACAGAAAAGACCAATAAAACATTAAACTACTGTTATCAACCAATAAAAGATTTTTTACTGAATAAGAATTTATATTTTGTTTGGTTTCTCAGATAAAGCCACTGAAAGGCTTCAGAAGACGGCCTGTACAGTTACTAATTTTTGGTGTTTAATGCCATTTTTTAATCCCATCAATTCTTCATTTTAAATAGACTTTACATTTTGTATTACAGAAAAAGTTTCCATGGATGTTAAAGGTTCTTGAATGTTAAAAGATTGAACCAACAATGCCAATAAAGATCCGATGAGGGTGAGTAAATGATCATATCATTTTTACTTTTGCTTCCAGGCTACACATTTGTAACCTTTCTCATAAACTCATCTGTAAATTTGAATGGGCAGGTGTCCTCTTACCCTGTTCTTTAGCTCCTCTAGAAAGGTTTGGTGTTCTAGAGAGTCCAGCTTGGCTTTGGTGTCAGAGTGAACGGCAGAGACCTGGTCAAATTCAGTTTTGACCGGTTTCCACTGCTTCTCACTCAAACTGATCTTCAGCAGGACATGCTCACGATCCTTCAGTAGCTTTCTCACAGCCTGTTCACTGAAACAAAACGGCCACAAGCAACATCATAAAACACAGTCCGTCCCCCGAGATCCGCGCCACGATGTACAGCAGCCTGCTCACAAAACCGCTTACACAGCATTCAGCAAATTTCACAACTGGAAATGAAAATGCTCTAAATACAGTATGTGACATCCAACGGATTACACAGGATGTGCCAAATCAAAGATGAATTACGGCAATAGTTATAACACAACACATTCCCCCAGTTTCACAGACAAGGCTTAAGCTAGTCCCAGACTAAACTGCTTGTTTGAGCTGTCTCAGATGAAAATATCTTGCTCTGACAGATCTTAAAACTCAACTGTCAGTGTCATTGTTCTGTGTTTCTGTGATACTCACTTGTAATACTTTATAATAAGGCATTTTTTATAAAAGTTGCTTAAATATCTTAATTAAACTAATGCCTAGTCCTGGCTTAAGCTAAGCCCCGTTTGTGAAACCGGGCCTTAGAGTTTAGTTCTAAATGCATTACACTGAAAGATTCTTGTAAAAAGTCAAGAATTTACACAAAATGTAATTTCAGTTCGTTTACAGCAATATCAGTTAAACAATAGGATATTTTTAGCAGCTCACCTAATCATTTTTGTATGTGTAACATATGTATGTGTACTGTAAATATTTATTATGTACTGTATACATAAACACACACACATACTGTATATATTTAGAAAATATTTCAATGTATATACATGAATATATTTATATTCTTACATTTCACTTTATAAATAAATATATTTAAAATATAGATATATACTTATATTTATATGTACAATTTTGGATGCAATTAATTTGACAGCACTAGTATATACATAAATACACACACACACAAAAATGTTACACACATATATATATATATATATAAGTTAATATAAATATTTTCTAAATAGATTGTGTGTGTGTATATATATATATATACATACACGTATGAAAAACAAAAACTTTTATTTTAGACAAGATTAATCACGATTAATTATTTGACAGCACTATCTATATTATATATATATATATATATATATATACACAAACACACACACACACTTTTATTGTTATATAAATAAGTAAATAAAAATAACAACTATAATTTATCTAATTTGTCTTTTCATATAATCGGGCCTATACAGTTCATGGTATTATTATGCATGGCATTCGTGGTAGTATTATCCATAAATTTTGATGTTTGATTTTCCACCATATTTTCATGATGTGTGTCAACGGCTTCCAGTTGTTTTCATTGTACAAAAACAGCCCCTTATGCTGCTTGATACGACAAACTGCTATTACCGTAATCATGAACATGCTAAGTTTGTAGCCTGAATTCATAACATTTCTAGTTATTTACCTGTAGCAGCTAAGTCTCGGCTTCTGAATCAGACGTCTTGCACATTCACAGAAAACCGCTCACATCCACATTGCAAAATAAGGTGGATAAGGTATTTTTTGCGTTCTAAATCATTGTGTTAGTTCATGCTGTGGTGCTGCTTCACAGCATTTTAATTTCAGAAGCAATGCCACACACACCTACACATTTTTAATGAAGTGGAATTAGAGTTGTTGCATGATTTCATGACATGATCTGCGGAACACAGATTCTGTGTTGATAATTAAAGAATCCAACACTCACACAACAGACCAATGAACCACAAGACATTTCCAGCACATTTCTCATAGCGTTGTCATTTGAGTCTCCATCTCCAACGTGGAATCTAACGCTGATCCATAAGTTCTGTATCAAGTTGGGAAGAATCACAACTGTATATCCAGATTTTATTCCACCACGTCATATTTTCTGGTGATGTGCAACAGATTCAGCAAAACGGTAATACATGAACAGCACTATTGGCTTGTGTGTGAAAACATATGGTCTTCATAGATCTTATGGAGGCAACATCATTTGTTGTTGCCGTAGCATGGACAATTTAGAAGAAGCAGCAACAGTGGATTGTTTTTCATTTGGATCAATTTCATTTTCTGCAGTCCAAAGGAAATTCTGTTTGTCGTACTTCTTGACGTCCAATCAAATTCGCATTTGGATTGCACAGACTGTATAATAAGTATAAGACACTGCTGATTGCAGTTTAACACAATTCACCTTTTTTAATATCATCAGGATTTTACAATAAAACACTACATTCGGAATTTACTGTAATATAAATACAGACTATGCCATTTTCTGTCAAATGCAAAACACAGCTAATTATTAGTGACAACCATTAGTATAAAGAAATATACTTTATAGGGACAGTTCATCCTAAAATGAAAATCCTGTCATTAATTACTCACCCTCATGTCGTTCCAAACCCATAAGACCTTCGTTCGTCTTCAGAACACAAATTAAGATATTTTTGATGAAATCAGAGAGCCGTCTGTCCCTCCATAGACAGCAACACAACTCAAATGATCTCAGCTCCAGAAACGTTGTAAAAACACTGGTAAATGTGACATCAGTGGATCAAATTGGATTGCAAAGAAAACTAAAATAACATAATTTACTCAACCATTCTTCTTCCTGGAGTTACGTCTTTCGCCATTTTAGACAGTATCACAACGCATGCGTGTGCTTTCCCCCAGATGTAAACAAGGCTGATTATGTCAAATATATGAAAATATGATACTCTCTAAAATGGCCGAAGACATAAGTCAGAGGAGAAGAACGGTTGAGTAACTTATCTTATTTTTGTTTTCTTCGCGCCAAAAAAGTATTGTCCAAAACTGAAGCCGATCCACTGATGTCACATGGACACAGATGTTTGTACTACGTTTCTGGATCTGGGATCATTTCAGATGTGTTGCTGTCTATGGAGGGTCTCTGATTTAATCAAAAACATCTTCACTTGTGTTCTGGAAATGAACAAAGGTCTCATGGGTTTGGCCCAAGGCCCAGAAAGGTACAGCAGTAAGGACACTGTTAAAATAGTCCATGTGACATCAGTAGTTCGATTGTAATGTTATGAAGCGACAAGAATATTTGTTCATAACAACGGTTTCTTCTCTTTCATGTCAGATTTCAATGTGCATTCACTACTTTCTGGGTCTTGAATGTGGTGGTTGTGTTGCTGTCTATGCAGCTGTTGGATTCCATCTTAATTTGTACTCCAAAGATGAACGAAGGTCTATTGAGTTGCTCTATTGATGACTAATAAATGACAGAATTTTCATATTTGGGCGAATCATCCGTTTAAATTAGAAAATGTTTTGTGATCTTAAGTTTAGATGGGACCAACCTTTGGGAGATCTTTCTCTTGTAGTCTTCAATTTCCAGTTTGTTCTCTTTGTTTTGGTCTCGAAGGGTCGATAAGTCATGTCGCATTTGGCTTAAGTTTGCCTCCAACACAGACACCTTTTCATCACCTTGGAGTTTCTGATAAACACAGCGATGCCCATTATTTACTACATATATGCTATTATGAACTTTTTCATAGCCAAGTCTCTGTTTAGAGGATAAATTCAACCACGTTCACATGCTGTGCACAAAATGAATAGCTAGCCACGCATAAAAGATAAGCATCTTTGCTTATACAAAGTTCCACTAGCACATAAGCATTACCATATTTTCAAATAGTTCTTATTTCATAACTACAACTGGCATGTGTCAGACATTAAGACAATTAAAACATCACACAGCACCACCTATGGTCAGGTGTTGTTTTTTTTCTTGTGGAAAGTTTCTAAACTTTTTAAACTCTGTTGTGGCAGAACAACATCAAAAACGCACAAAATACAAATTTAAAAAGGAATAAACAAACTGCTAAAGACACAAGTGAGCGCTCTGCGGCTCATTCACTCAAGCGTAGTGTAATTGTGAAATCAGGGCTTAGACAAAATGGAGGCTCTAAGAGAATAAACACGGCACATCGGTGTAAGGAATCGTGGGCCTTTCCTGCCCTCCAGAGGACGTGAGGGTTGACATCTCCAGCACGGCAAATAATTTCACCTCTGATTTATATCACCTCAAATAACCGCCTGGTCTACTCACAGATGTTTGTATTTGGTTTTGAAGCTGCATTACGTCGTTCTTCTTTGTCATCAGTTTCTCTTCTTTATCATTTTGTTCAGATTTTAATGTTCTGACCTAAAAAAAAAAAAAAAAAAAGGCAGGTGAAATTAATATTTAGCACAAAAGCTCACTCATGAGACTAATTAAAAAAAAATAAAAAAGTAATTAACATAAGCTTATGGTTGTTACAGTAAGAACATTCGCCTTCATATTTATCCGGATTTATGGTAGGTAGACGTTTTCTAAATGAAAACTGACTTCTTCGTTTGCGTCTGTTTCATGCCTCTCAAACTGATGTGTCTTTTTCACCAAGGCTTTGATTTGGTCGTCTCTCAGTGTTAGTTTTTCCATCGACTCTTTAATTTTTCTTTGAAACACCTCACACTGTGACTGCAGCTGCTGTAACTCACTCCTGTAAGCAGAGAAAGAGAAATCACGTCATTCCCCCATAGTCCACTTTACATGTCTATATACCGCTTCATACAGATGGAAGGAAGCGGCTGAATGACATCAGATCCTGTTAAAACGTTGTTCAGCTTTGGCAGCATTTCATACACAGTTTAACTTAAAGGACACGGCATCATAATCTTCTGTTCGTTTTCATTTATTAAACTGCATAATGCCAATATGTGGGGTTTTTACAAGCAGAGCTTGGCTATATGTTAAGCATTATATTCTGAAATGTAAAATATATAAATCTAACATTGACAAACATGTCAACAGGGCTGACTCTGATTCTAACATTTACAACATTTTTATAATTTTAAGAAATAAAAGTGTGATGTATTGTAAATGTAGGTTATTAGTAAGGAACAAAAATGTCTAATGCAACCTTTAAAGATATTATAAAGTGATTTATATCAGTAGAATGCTTTTTGAATTTGAATTGAATTTTAAGTATATATAAGTATATATATATTTTAAGTATATATATATAAATATATATGCATATATATATATACTGTTATTAAAGCCTGGCTATACAATGATGAATGGGAATTAAACTGTGAAGACGGAGAGAACAGCATTTTAGTGACACCTTCTGTCTGGAACGATATAACACGAGTCAACTGAAGTAAAAATATAGACCTGATGTCAGTTTCCAGAAGATAAAAAAGGACTCACTGCTTGTCACTCAGATGATTTCTGATCGTTTCCATTTCTTTGTTCATTTCTCCTTTCCTAAGAACTGCTCTGAATTCCTCATTTTTCAGCTCCTCCTGAAGACTCTTTAGCTTCTGAGAGATGCTTGAAAATGTCTCACTGGCCTAAAGGAACATTTATGACAATGCCTTTATGAATTAATGTAACAGTCAGACGATTTATCATGGCAATATGACTCAATGGTAAAAACCACATCACAAAATAGACAATAACTCTATGTTATGTAGCGTTTTTATATGCTTCGGTACTATTTTGACTTAATTTATAAATACATTTTTAATTTCTTGTGGTTGTTTCCTTAAACGTTGTATTTAAATGTGTAGGAAAACATTTCAAATATAATGCATTTGATTATTAGATACTTGCGTCAGTCTTATTATTGTAAACCGTAATTTAAATTATAATGGTTTTAATTAACTGAAAGCAGGAGTAAAATTAAATATTCTAATGAATGTAAATATTAATAGTAAACTTAAAATTAGGAAAATCTGAAATTTTGAAAAATCAGAAAACTAAATTACTAAATATGAAACAAAAAATAAAATAAAGCTAAATAAGAAACATATGTAATAAAATAATAAAATGACTAAAACTGAAATGTAAAATTTAATTTGTATAATTTTCACTAAAATTTCTTTTAAATATAGAAATTTAAGCTAATTAAAAATATTACAATAGTATATAAATAATACTAAAATAACACAGTGGGTAGTTCATTCACAAAAAATTATAAGAAGATTTTTTGACAATTTTATAATACTTAAGTTTAACACTTTTAATTTGTTTAATACTTTTTGTATAGAGAAAATAAACTGGAAAAAAAGCAGGTGGTCACTGCTGCACTCCTGTAGTATGTTCTGGACTCTTTTAGTTAGACCTACAGTACACCGCTTCTTCTCTTTGGTTTTGTCTTATTGATTTCAGGTCCTCTAAACAAGCCAACAAACAGGTTTCGCAGTAAACACACCTCGCTTTGTGCTGCTCGGATCTGCTTCATGATTCCACTCTCCAGCTGGAGTCTCTCGTGAACGAGCGGCCCATGTTTCCTCATAAAATCGATATCCTCCTTCAGACGTCGGTTCAGCACCTCCGTGTGGGTCAGCCTGTCTCTCACCTGCGGCAGCTGATCTCTCCTCATTTTCAGTTGCCACGTCAGCTCGGCGAGGTCTGTGCTGCAGGCTTCACGCTCTGACCGTGCAAATATAACACAGACGCATGAGAAAAGTCAAGGATGGAACAGAAAAAGACCTTGTAGCATAAGTTTTGTGATATTAAATTCATAGCTTGAGTCAACTATATGCCTGTGTTCTCCTAAAAGTTGACAAAGTATTTTCTTTTTATATACATGCCTTGCTTTTCTAGGAAAATGGACCAAAAAAATGAATGACCTGTCATTTACAAGTTTTTATTCATTAAAAAGCTAATCCGCTTAAAAATTATACTTCTGTCCTTATTTACTTAATGATGGAAATACAGCTGATGGTAGCCATTGACTTTCATAGTATTTTTCCCCATACATTAGAAGTCAATGGCTACCATCAGCTGTTTGATTACCAACATTTTTCAAAATATCTTCTTTTGTGCTCAACAGAAGAAAGAAATTCATTCAAGTTTGGAACAACTTAAGGGTGAGTAAATGATGACAGAGCGCTCAGCGATCTATATTGTTATACATAATAGGAATCATACCTTCCTAATTCAATCATTTACATAATTGAATTGTTATGCAAAAATAAAAAGATTTTAAATCTTCCTATCTCAATAGAAAATGTCAACGAAGCAGTATTATTACTAATACTGTTTTAGTATTTATTAAGTTTAGTTGTGTTTATTTATTTTTATTTATTTATTTTAGAAAATGTTTATTTAGCTTTTTTGAACTTTTATTTAAGTTTTTCCGAAATGTTAATGCATCAATTTAAACTAATCAAACTAGTAAAACGTAATTCTTTTTAGCCTTTATATTGTATTTTATTGCCTGTAATCTTGACTGAATATAAATTCCTTAATATTCTTAATATTTTTGTGTTTTTGATTACCTTGCTGAATATTTTTTTTGCTGTGCATTGTAATAGAATAGAATAGAATGGAATAGAATAGACTCTTTATTGCCATATTACTGGGCTTGAAATAAAATGTTGGTGCGGGAAAAAACAGTTTGAACATAAATTGCATGTAGTAATCAATATCCAGTCTGACCTTTCTGCATTGCTATAGGAAACTCATTTTGCTTCCAGAGATGGAGGCTGTCAAGTTTCCCTGAAAGTTTCTTTGCTTTTTCCTTTTCTTCCTGCAGAGCCTTCTCTGCATCTCTGCGGTCCAACTCAAGACGCTCGATCAAACTCATCACCTCCATCAGGACATCTGTGGTCTCTGTCCAGAGAGATGTCAACACTCCACTGTCTATTTACAAATGAAGAAATTATTGTTTTTATTATTATGCTTTAATTGTTAACTAAAACTAAAAGTAAAATATTTTTGTTAATTCAAATTAAGCTGGAATTAAAAAACTTAAAATACAAACAAAAAAATTGTTCCCTGGTCAACTAAGCCGAAATATTAAAATGAATAGAACTGAAACTTAAATAATAATAATAAATGCTAATAAAAACTAATAGAATGCACAGCAAAGTTATTTAAACTTCTTTATAATATTAATTAATTAATATGATCATATATACATAGCGTTACAGGTTTGCTCAAATCCCCACTATGTAAAGAAAATAAGTGCATATTATAACCAAAATATTAAGGTAATTCAATACCTTGTGCATAAAGCCCCATGCCTTCAATACACAGCTCTGTATTTTTGGCATCAGCAGAAACACATCTAAAAACACAAAAGAAAATTATTAAATTAGACTATTTATTTATTTTCTGAAGATATGTTAGAGCCCACATACTATATAATAGGTAAAGCCATAAAAACTGCTGACCATACATGCTATCTTACTGGAAAAATGGTTCCAACTGATGTACAGTATGTGATATGGAAAATCTATAATGCTTTATGGCTTACTTCCAAATGATACTGTGGTTGTTTTCATGTGCAGTTTCATGCTGAGCATTATCACCCTAGAAGACAAGAGACATTCATTATTCATTCATTATGTAATATGAGAGCAAAAAAAATAATAAATAACATGTGATTCAACCCATATAACTGTGAGCTGAATCTGGGTTTGATCTGTGTGGTATTGGTTTTGATCTAGTGTGGCTGAGTCTTGGTCAGTAATGGTATAAAATAATACAATCCATCTTCGGGTCATGTTTGATTCTACCTGTTGGGCCCAGTTTTCCAGTTTGGACTTTAGTTCCTGGATGTGGGACACTGCTTTGTTCACACATGGTGCTGGAGTGTTAACCAGAGCACAGCTGCGACGCCTGCTGGAGCTAACCATCTCTCCCTGCTCTGAAACGTACAACTGACTTTGATCACAGAGATCACGAAGATCTCACATTGAGTCATTTTAAAGGAACAGTTCACCCACAAAAATAGAAGTAGCTTAGAATTCACTCGTCCTCAGGCTTACCAAGACGTAGATGAGTTTGTTTCTTCAATGGAACAGATTTGGAGAAATGTAGCATTACATCACTCACTCGCCAATGGATGCTCTGCAGTGAATGGGTGCCGTCAGAATGAGAGTCCGAACAGCTGATAAAACACACCACTTTAGTCAACCAATTAAGCAAAAAATGCATGTTTATAAGAAACAAATACATCAAGATGCAAAACAGATTTTTTTTTTTCAGCTTGGACTTATTCTGACGGCACCCATTCACTGCATAGGGTCCATTGGTGAGTGAGTGATGTAATGCTACATTTCTCCAAATCTGTTTCAATGAAGAAACAAACTCATCTACATCTTGGATGGCCGAGGGTGAGTAAATGTTCAGAAAATATTCATTTCAGGGTGAACTGTTCCTTTAAAGGTCAGAATGCACAATTCATTTTATATTCATAATCTGACATATTTAAGAGGAAAACAGCATACAGAATAAAAAGGGTGGGCTTTTTATCCAAGTGCAGAGTGATAGAAGAGTGTGAAAAAACATGTATGTGCTTATTTATATATATATATATATATATATATACATATATACCATTCAAAAGTTTGGGGTCAGTAAGATATTTCATGGTTTTTAAAGATGTTTCTTCTGCTCATCAGGGCTGCATTTATTAGATTAAAAATCCAGAAAAAACTGTAATATT
>JAUMHP010000082.1:14698068-14713492 GCA_032361065.1 Enteromius trimaculatus | reverse complement strand
AAAGATGACTCCCATCCTGCAGGAATCCCACGGGAATCCCGTGACCCGTGGGATTCCCGAAAAAATGTCAGCCTCTATTTCACAGCAAGCAAGGCTTTAAAAGTAAGCAAAGCCCAGTTGCAAATAGCAGCACCCTTGCAAGAACAATTAATAATTTCTTAGAAAATGTAAAAAGCAAAATTGTTTTTCTCCTGTAAGCACATGGTATTTATTGACTCATTTGTTTACTAACTGCTGTCCTTCCGCAGAAAAAGGTCTCGCTCAATGTGTTTCTTGACACATTCATGTCGGATCCTCCTCCTCAGTGTCTGGTTTGGTTGCCGCTGATGCATCGGCTGGCCAATGTTGAGAACGGTGCGCTTGAAGCATGTTTATTTCATTTTTGTAGCAAGCCGTACGTAGGCTTAGCGATACGTTAGTACTTCCTTTAGCCATTCATAACCTAAATGAATGACTAATATTGTGACAGCGTTCAATTAGTAATGTTGACTTGATTTTGATCCTCTCTTCTCTAGTTTTCCATCCTGTGGAGTGCTCCTACTGCCACAGCCAGAGCATGATGGGATTCCGCTACCGTTGCCAACAATGTGATAATTACCAACTCTGCCAAGAGTGTTTCTGGAGGGGCCATGCCTCGGGCAGCCATAGCAACCAGCACCAGATGAAGGAGTACATGTCATGGGTAGGTGAACGGCCATGTGGGAACGTGACTGTGAGTAAGTGAAGGCACGAGTCTTGTCTTCCAAACAGCCTTTAGCCTTTGACAGCGTATGCCAGAAAATCACTTTATGCCTTTACACTACTTTTAATTTGAACTCTGAGCATTGAATTTGCAGCTTTGGGAGCATGTTCTTTACTTTACTTTTAGATTGTACTCAAAGATTTGACTTTGTTTTTTAAAAGAAACGCTAAACAAGGCTGCATTTATTTGATCAAAAATACAGTAAAAACAGGAATATTGTGAAATAT
Organism: Enteromius trimaculatus; assembly: GCA_032361065.1. Classification (NCBI taxonomy): domain Eukaryota; kingdom Metazoa; phylum Chordata; class Actinopteri; order Cypriniformes; family Cyprinidae; genus Enteromius; species Enteromius trimaculatus. Next base: position 14,712,523 of record JAUMHP010000082.1, on the reverse strand, counting down.
TATTATATATTATTTAAAAGAACTGTTTTCTATTTGAATATGTTGTCAAATGTAATTTATATTAGTGATGCAAAGCTGAATTTCCAGCATCATTACTCCAGTCATCAGTGTCACATGATCCTTCAGAAATCATAAAATGCTGATTTGCTGGACAAAATAAATTTCATGAAACGTTATTCATAAAAAATGTTTCTGATGATTGAAAGTTCAAAACAACAGTATTTATTTGAAATATAAATGTTTTGTAATGTTATAAATGTCTTTACTGTCAATATAATTTATATCTGCTGGATAAAAGTACTCATTTATTTAAAAAAATCAGACAAATTAAATATGCAAAAAAAAAAAAATCTGCACACTTATTTTTCACAGTATTTAAAAAAAAATAATAATAAGCTAAATAAATTATTTTACATCACCGTTCATAATTAAATGTATTATTTGTTACTGTACCTTTAAGACCTCTAAATGCAAGTAATCTCTCTTATGATATTTTATGAGTAACATTTGCATTTATTTAAAAAATGCAAGATAATCCTGGTTTTCATAATATGGCTCCATTTAAACATATTCATGTATATTTTATTGTATAAATATTGCTTCATTTTTCTCCAGAAATCTCCAGCTAAGAAGTTGTCAGATGCTCTCAGCAAATCTCTGAGCTGTGCCTCCAATCGAGAGCCTCCTTACCCGATGCTCTCCGAAACACCTGAGAAACCTCTCAACCTCACTCATGTTGTGTATGTAAACTCCATATATCACCATAATATCACCATACCCAGCACATTTTGCTTGAATAATGCTAAAATGGCTTTGTGTATTAAACAGAATGTAACACAAATTGTGCATGCTAACATTGCCCTGCCTTGTGTTTTTGGTTTTATGCTTCGAAACAGGGACACATGGTAAGTAAAGTGAAATGAAGAGTTATATATTCTCATATGTTTTATGATTTCACAATGAATCTTGGACACTGATATGTTTGACACTATGCAGACAGACACACTGACACACTTTTATCGCAGTGTCTCAGTTATTGTTTGTGTTTGCCGCAGGCCTCCCAGACCCGTGACCGGTGGAAATGAATACATACTCTCTCACTCCATGCCTTCCTCAGGAAACCCTTACTCCAGCAAAATGTGAGTCTGTTACTGTATGACACTTTCCGGTATCAAACAGCATTCTAGGCTTTATAAGTGCTATTAAACTAAAACTATTATTATTTTGTTTTTTTAAAAAAATTAAATCGAATAGATTAAAAATATTGTATACTTAAATGAAAATTACAAATATTTTCTTGGTAACTGACTGAAATAAATATGTTGAAGTACCAAAATTACTCAAATTAATACAAAAATCTAAATATTAGTAAATACTATAGTAGTATATTAATTACAGTTTTTTTTTTTTTTTTTAATCATGATTAATCACATCCAAAATAAAGGTTTTTGTTTACATAATATATGTGTGTATACTGTGCATATTTATTGTATACATTTTTATATTTAAAAACAATGTTATGTTTATATTTTAAACATTTATATGTAATATAAAAGAATATAAATGTATACACATGTTATCTGCTCAATATATACTGTATATATGTGTGTGTATATACATAATAAAAACACTTTTGGATGCGATTTAATCACTGTTAATCATTTTCCAGCGCTAATATAAATGCTACTAAAATACAGCAGCTGCTGTAAACATGTTCTGATCTCTTTGTGGTGTGTTTTAAGCATGTTTGTGTAAGTATACGTTGTGTTGCTTATTCGTTTGTTTTATTATGTCTCATTTTGCGGGTAAAAAGAGGTGCTCACGATGAGACAAAGCAGATGAAGCTGTTTTCACGGACGGCCCCAGATCTTTTAAAAGGAAAAGGGTGAGTCAACTTGGATGAAATAATGTCACTATTATCTGTTGTAAGCGCAAGAAGCGTGCAAAGGAATAACAGGGAGTAAAGATCATCTTGTAATGGGATACACAGGAACTTTTGGGTAGATGCAAATGAAAACAAGGCTGTGAGGGATTGAAGTACAACCCGTTTAAGGTGTTGTCCCTGAATCGCTTTGGTTCAGACAAAAAAATGTTGAGAATATGTCCTTTATTCATTGCAAATTTATAAAAGACTTATTTGGATTGTACTTGCATCCCACACAAACCAATGGACCCTTTTCACAAGACTGTATGTACATTTATAAAACAATATTTGCTTTATATTACCTGATGATAAAAAATAGTTTAAGGTATTGTGAGGGTGTTTCTAATGCAGCGTCTATGGGAGGGGCGGTAAATTCTCTCTTTCAGTTTCTCAAATGGGAATGAGAAAAATATATTCGTGGTACTCTCACATTCACTTAGTTAACCCAACTTAACAAAACCTGGAAATGTGAAAAATGTCAATTTTTCAATTTGCATCAAGTTAAAGGAATAGTTCACCCAAAAATCCAAGAAAATTTGTTTTTTTATTGGAAAAAACTTGGAGAAATTTAGCATTACATGACTTTCTCACCAAAAGATCCTCTGCAGTGAATGGGTGCCGTCAGAATGAGAATGATAAAAACATCTCAATAATCCAGCCCTTTAATTATCTTCTTGTCAAGTGAAAAGTAACATGTATATAAGAAACAAATCCAGCTGTATGAACTCTCATTCTGACGGCACCCATTCACTGCACAGGATCCATTGGTGAACATATAATGCTAAATTTCTCCATTTTTTTTTCCTGATGAACAAACAAACTCATCTACATCTTGGATGGCCTTTACATTTTCATCAAAAGTTCAACTATTCCGTTAAATATGTCATCTCAACTCTAGAGTTTATTTGCATTCAGAATTATTACTGTATTAATGCATTAAAATAATACATAATTGTACGGAGGAATCAAAAGAAGATGAGATTTTACGATTGTTATGAGACCCTTTTGTTTTTCCCCTCGTCTGTGTTTGTGAAACATGGTTTCAGGGTTCAGTACAGCCTCGATATTGCGGATAGACTGGCTGATGAGCACATACTTATTGGACTTTATGTGAATCTCCTCCGAAAGGACCGTTCATGGTTAGTGTGAGCTGTGGGGTCTGCTAAGGTTGCTGTGGCAGTTTTCTTCCTAATCTGTTTTTTAGAGCTCAAAGGTCACCATGTCAGTCTGGCAATGCCCAGAATACCCAGTGTTAATGTCAAACTATCATTTGAGGAAACAATGGAGGTCTTTGCACAGTTAAAATGCATCTAATATAATCTGAGCACTTTAGAAAGGACACCAGATGTGGGATGGTGACTATTCTGGCCACAGTGCTGTCTTATGTTTGCAGCTTGCTAACTGGCTAGGCTTCTGTTGTGTATTTACTCTGTGCTAAACATATTACATTTCACTGCCATAGAGCGCAGCAGTCCGGAAGCCATGGAAAGAGAGTACAGTACAGAACTACCATGAGCTCTGAGGGTCAGAGGAGATGATGTTGTACAATATAGGTTTTATACATGCATACAATTGTTTAAAACTCATTGACTAACAATCTATATATTTGCATTTTAATGATGTCATTCGTCATGCAGAATTCCTGTAAGTAGATAGTTATGCGTTTGATTTCTATGAAATGCTAAAAGGGATAAAATGCAAGTTGGCAATGCAATAATATTTCAGATAAATCTATAAATATTAAATTCATGCGATGAGATTGATATTAATATTGCATTCTTATGTACTCTTTTTTTTATTTTCAGATGCATGTTTGCTACAATCACACGTTCCTATGATTCTCTTGAGAGCGTATTGGTTGGGTTCATGGATTTTTAATTGGCCATGGTGAAAATGAATAATACGAAAATAGTTATCTGTGGCGCTCTATTGCACCAGATGTATGAACACAATAGTTCAAAGTTAGAACTATTAATAGCATCCCTTGCTTGTAATAAATACTGCAGACTTCAATGAATTCATCCCACACTCTAATTCTAAAGACAAATATTATGAACTCTTTTGGAATAATATTTTGTTCCCATCCATTATTCAAGTAGTGTGCTGAGGTCTAATTTGATTAATTTATGACAAATATATGGTCTTTTGTGTGTGTGTGTGTAGAAGTGCATGTCATTTTTGGGAATATTTGTGTCAATTTGATGTGCAAAACCAGAAATGCACATCACCAGTATGTCCTGTTATCTTTGGCTTTTGATTTAATGATATATTTACTTTTTTTGTTTTTTTTTTGTATTTTATTTATATATTTTTATTTTATCTTAACATATTGACAGGACTTTTATCTCAGTCTCAATAAATCATTCAAACCATTATCCAAAAATGTATTTATTTATTTATTCAGTTAGTTGATTAGTTTTTTTTTTTTTATTTTCATTTGTCATAGCTTTAATATATTTTTCATGACTGGGGAAAAAAAAACAAAACTGGGAAGATATTAGTAAATATTAAAACTATGACACTCAGACCTGGAAATCTTAGAAAATCACATAAAAATAATGTACAAAAAAATAAAGAAGTGCATTAATTTGTCAGTGTTGACAAAAATAAGGCCTGACGACTTTCATTTGGTTTCTCTTTAGCTATGGTTGTGTTTCCCAGGAAATGTTTCTCATCTCATGATTATCCTTGTTTTGCTCCTGTTTTGGGGGGTAAACTGAGGCTCTGTGGTCTCCATGATTTGCTTAGATGCTGAAATGTGTTTTATGTGCGCTGTTGTTTATGTGATTAACGCAGTACTGGGGGATACGTTCTCTAAAATTATGTTATTCAGATTCATAAAAGCTATTTTTACTTCCTTTAACTTGTTTGCCTATTAAAAAAATATAGTTGGTAAAAATGTGCATTTTAAAACACACAACAAAGTTTTGTAGCTCTGTCCTTCATGCATATGTGTGTATACTGTGTGTGTGTGTGTGTGCGCGTGTGCATTCACACAAATACATGAAGATTAGTGCAAGAAAACAACAAAACTTTGCACAGGATGAATGATTGCTAGTGTGTTTACTATCTATGCTTGAGCTTTGCATAGGCTACTAATTGCTATAGATAGTGTGTGTGTGTGTGTGTGTGTTTTACAATAAGTGCTTTTGTCATTCTGAACCGGTAACTGTTAAAATGACTCAGCTTCACCCTTTTTTGTGGTTGACAGTTTCCAAGAGAGCTGTAAAAACCAAGATGATGAGCACTTCCTTATTGCCCGTTACGCCTCCCGATTGGCTGCTGATGGAGCTGCTGCGGTAAGCCGGCCAATCAGAGAAACATTCTCTTATTCATAGAATATTAATGGAATATTAATTGGATTGTTGGGCAAACCTGTTTGAAAACAATCATTCTTTTAGCTTGTGCTGCCACAGATATTACACACTTCTTAAATTGTTATAATTATGCAAATAACTTGATTTAAAGTCATTAACCTTATATACAACCTGCCAACTGTTAACAGAAGACCCGAGTCCCGGCGGACATCTCTCTCTGTCTGGACTCCAATAAACAGCAACGACAACTTATCGCCGAGCTGGAGAACAAGAACAAGTGAGTCTGAGTAATATTTTAGTATCGTGCATTGAATTCAGTATAAAATGAATACATCGTGTGTTTTCAGGGAGATTTTGCAAGAGATCCAACGCCTGAGACAACAACATGAAGAAGCTTCCCAGCCTCCGTTAGACAAAAGCCAACAAAACCCAACGTTACTGGCTGAACTGAGACTGCTCAGGTAGACACCTGCACACACACACACACACACACAAACCTGAAACCTGATCGCACGTGGTGAACAACAGACGCTGATGGTCACGAGATAGACAGCATTGAAAGTGAGTGTAACCTGACCATGGCTCTTCTCCTGAATGAGTGAAAGCACTTTAAAAGCAATTTGCAACACTGAGGCTCCTTCCTGTTTGTGGACGTCACCCGTGCAGGTTTGAATGGTGAACTTGGACCAAGCGTAGATATTTAAATAAGCTCTAGTCTTTCGTTCCCAATGTTTGCTGTGGTTTTATTCTAGCAATATTAATTGTAGTAACATGATAACACTTCAAATGTTGACATCTGTACATAAATACATACGCTTAAAGTACAAATATATACAGTTTATGTTTGATATAATTTACTACTACTTCCATAATAAACAACATAGTTTGTTTATAAAAGAAAAACATTATTCTATTTATGGAAATTTAGATAGTCTATTGCAAACACCACAGTTAAGAATATGATTCCATGGTAAAATTTGTATATTATGACAAATCATGTTAAACCCTAACTCGCATGTTTTGGTTTATAAATGTGTTTTTATTAATAAGGTGGAAATCCTGATACTTTTATTCCCATAATACTATGGTTATCTGAGGTTAATAACTGTACCGTTGGAAAAATACAAAATAAAAGTAAATTTGGAGAGGCTTTTTCTGTTACAGTATATGGGATGGACCGGATAGATTGTCTTTTCTAGGGAGGTTTTACACTGTAAACTATGATATTCTGTTATTATCCCATTGCCATTTATTTATTATTGTATTGTCTTGTGCAGGATTGTAGGATTTTTGATTAGTTTTTTTGTTTGTTTGTTGCAGATCAAAAGCAAAGATAAATTATTCAAAAAAAGTACTATTTTCATAATAAACATAAAAGAGGGTTTTATAAAAACTATAATTACATTTTTACTTGTAAATTAAACCTGTTTCAAGTACTATGTTATAGAGTATGGTTCTTAGGGATGGGTTTTGTATATATTTGTATAAAAAAATGATATTTCTAAATTTATTTAATATTTAATATTTTTATATTCCTTTTTATCTGTTTTATTTTATGTTGTTTTTATACATTTTTACACGCCTTATTATAATGAATGACATTTCTTTGGCATCTGATACAAACAGATTGGGTGAATTGTGGGTATTATTCATAAACATGACTGACTTTATTTAATGCATATGGTGGTTAATAGTATTAGTATTGATAGCAGTAGTATTGATAACAGCGTGGCTTTCTTTGCCTGTTTGTGTCCCAGGCAGAGGAAGGAGGAGTTGGAGCAGAGGATGTCGGCCCTTCAGGAGAGCCGTCGAGAACTCATGGTCCAACTAGAGCAGCTCATGCTTCTGTTAAAGGTGAAGACAACACACAAACACAACGAGTGTAGATGACACAATTTCATTCAGAATGTAGAAGTTCTATGTTAACGAGCTGAACTGCTCCATCTACAGGAAGAAGAGCTAAAAAGAGCTGTAAGTCTGTGAGTCTAGTAACAGAACTGTGTGTTAATATACTTCAGCTGGTTTGAGATTAACTCTATGATGTTTGGTCTTCCTAATATTACACTTATGAAATGTTTTGTGTTGGTTGTGTCTTTGGCATCCAGAACTTACATGAATTCATTTATCATAGCACAATCAAAATAAACGCATGCTGTTAGACCGATTACATTTGAGCATGTCAGTTACATACTTTCAATTCTTCTTTATCAGTTTTTGAAGAAACTAATAATGCATGTTGATGTGTAACTCACTGTTTGTGCTATAGACATGAATGATTGGCAAACAAAACAAAAAAAAAACTTAGACTTGTAAGCTCTTTTGACCACCAATAACACCAATCAAATTTAAGACAACCAACAGTTTCATTATTAGACCTGTGAAATCACATTATGAAATGTCTGTTATTGTTTATTAATTTGCTAATCATTGTTTCATTTACAAAGATTTGCAATGAATCGCATCCAAAATAAAGTTTTTGTTTGCTTTTGTTTATTGTAATTATTTATTATAATATAAGTATGTGTGCTCTGTGTATATGTGTTTATTTATATATATATAAAATACACGTGCATGTATATATTTCCGGAGAAAATGTTGTTTATAAAATATTATTATTATTATCAAATATTATAAATTAAAGGTATAATATAAATTATACGAGTAAACAAATAAATACATTTAAATATTTTCAAGTAATATCCTGTATGTGTGTATTTATATATACATAATAAATATAAACAGAACAATCACATATATTATGCAAACAAAAACTTTATTTTATATGTACTAGTATGTTTTGTCGCTTCTTCAGACGCTATGGGCAATTAATATTGTGGGATTTTTATGATGGAGTTGATGTTAATTCAGTGTTATTTATATACTGTTATATAGTATTATGAATATTTTTAATTAGCCTTTTGATGTATTTTAGTTTTTTCACTTTTGGTATTTTGTAACATTTTGTTTAATATATATATATATATATATATATATATTTTTTTTTTTTTTTAAATACTTGTTTAATAATTGTTTTATTTCAGTTGGTTGCAATATTTTACATTTTCATGTAATTATTTAAATTTACATTTTAAATAATCCTTCCATCTGACATTCATATTTAATCACGGCTTTATTTCAATTAATGACAGCATTTTTTTGCATTATTAACAATAACAGCACAGGTTTTAAGTTTGTACAATCTCGTGATGATCTTCTTTTGTTTCCTAGAACCAGGCCCCTGGCCCCTCCCCTCGCTCCTCCCCCAGCCACACTATCAACACATCCATCCAATCAGTGTCCGGCAATACCACACCCATCCCTATGCCCGTCCAATCAACATCCGGCAATACCACACCCAGTCAGACACCTCAGGACTCGCTCATGGGCCTGGGAGGAGAGGTGCAGCAGGCCTTCGCTCAGGGTAACAAACCTCTTTCAAATTGTGGAATGTTTTATATCTAAATATATTGTAAAGTGAATTTTCAGCATCATTACTTCAGTCGTCAGTGTCACATGATCCTTCAGAAATCATTCTAATATGCTGATTTGCTGCTAATTAGTACCGATATTGAAAATGCATATATATCAGTCATTTTATTTCTTTATTAAAGGCTCCAGAAGGAACTTAAGAAATGATCTCCTGGTAGCCGCAGACTCCATAACCAACACAATGTCTTCACTGGTGAAAGAACTTAACTCAGGTAATATCGAATTTATACACGCATATCATTAGAGTTCTAGAATAAGTCATAATGCTCAAACTTAGCCTTTAAATGATGTTTAGAGGCGGGAAGTGAAACAGGCAGCATCTCTGACCTCATGTTCCCAACATCAGACGTTCTTCACTCCAGAAGCTCTTCAAGATCAGGGTAACAAAGACTGGACTAAAACAGCAGCTGTTAGCTGATGAATCATGTGTTGTCCAGATCCCCTGGGTACATGTTTACAGTGTTTCTGGTCTCATAGGGCAGCAGGTAAGCTGGAGTCTGGCGATTTCTATGGGCACGATCTGGAAAAGCAGCTGAACAGAGAGCTGAAGATGGAGGAACGACTCAGACACACGCAGGAACAGGACAAGAACGTCCTGGTGAGACAATTAAACACAAAGAATCTTCTTATAGGGGATAATGCAGATAAAACAGTAATTCAGCTTCTGTCCGAATTAATATGCAAATGACCGAACCAACCATCATTAGGCATTGTTTTTCTCCTCTTTATAATCTTTGCACTGTTATGCTGCTAAACAGTAACAAAATTAGAGCAAGGAATAATTCACCCAAAAATGAAAGTTCTGTCATTTACTCACCCTTAAGTAGTTCCTGTATGAATTTCTTTGTTCTGCTGAACACAAAGGAAGATATATATTTTTTTAAGTTTGTTTTGGTCACCACTGATTTCCAAAGTAGGAAAAATAATATTATGGAACGATGATAGAATGTTCCTTTTTGGAACAAAATACGAAGCAGTTTAAATATATTTGAAGCAACTGTTTTCAGCATTGATTAATAATAAATCATAAATAAATAATAAATTTCTGAAGCATCATGGGACACCATTTTAAAATATATTGCAATAGAAAAAATATATTTTACACATAGTGTTTTTACTATATTTTTGATCAAATAAATGCAGGCTTGGTGAACATTTTTTTTTTTAATGCATCATTTTTTTTACTTTTACATTTGGCAGCAATATTTTTGCCTTTAAATAAAAAAATGTATACATGTACCAATTGGTTTATATTTTTAAGATCAAACGCCTAGAAAAGATTTCTGCATCCATATTGTCATCTGCCCCGAAGCCATTTTTAAGCAGCAAACTTTGGATGAATGTTCTGGGAAATATGCCAACGGTGTGTCACGAGTGCGCTGCATCGTATATCAAATTTTATTTCTTTTTAATTGCTGTAGAAATTAGATGAAATAGAAATGAAATATCCATTAAACCAAATGGATATTTCATTGTAATGAACCTGTCCCCAGGCTGCTTCCAAGCACCTGTTTTATTTTGAGGTGCGAGACGATGTTCATTTTAACCGTGCATCTGTACAAATATTGCCACGGGTGCTGCATGCAACGTGCCACAACTATTAGCCCAAATTCCTTCCATGTTGTATATGGTATCAGGTCATATTAGCATGGTACAGACAGGAACACTTAAGCAATTCAGTCCATTTTAAGCTCAATTCTGTTTTTTTCCCCCTCAGGTGACTTTACAGGAATAGCTACGTTTTAATAAGCAACCGTAAGTATTTGTCAACCGTGCTGTAAAAAGGATGCAATGCAGCAGTGTTTGATTGTTCAAAGCAAGGTTTTCTCTTTGTCTCATCACAGTGAGGACGACTGAGCGACTCTGAAGCACTGTGCAACCAGGCCTGAGCTGGAACATACCACACATCTACAATACTGTGGTACACAACCCAATCTTTAAATATAGAAATATATTTTTAGAACCTACAAGACGTTTTAAGACAAAACTGTGAACCGACTTTGGAAATTACATACAAATAATGGAACTGTCTACAACACCGCCAGTGCCATAAACCCAGTGATTATGAGATTCTTTCATTTCCTTGGTGTTAATGTGTTCGGTTTGGTTTATTTCCGTGTGTATCTGTTCAAACTTGTACTGTATTTAAATATCTGTTGGGTAAAGTGGGGGTGATCTTTACTGAAGCTGCTATCTTTACAAACAACATCTTTTATTGTACGTTAAGAGCATAACAGCTTGACCTGATGCTCTTTTAAAGCATATATATATATATATATATATATATAAAGAGAGTAGAATTATGTTGTAGTTTCAGTTTCTCTTTGAGATCGGAAGGGTTTGAGATATTCTCATAGTGTTTGATACACAAATACACTGCCTTAGCTTATCAGATTCTGTTTATTTTAATAGATTGATAGATATATGTACTTTGTTGCAATTTATTCATTTTAAAGACATACATTTCTATTCATACGAGCAGTCCAGAAACAGGTGAATCTCATATGTCAACCGTTTTTTCCCCCCACTGTTATTTTAACATTCACATATTTTTTGTAGGTTTATTTAACTTTATTTTTTAACGAGTTCTCAAAAATAAAAATGTATTATGTTTTGCATGAAGATAATCAAATCCTGTTTTTACTACTTGCACGACGATGTTTATTTAAATAAATGAAATGTTGTAATAAAAATAAATGATAAATACGTGAATAAATAATTTTGTAATAATGAATATATATATATATGCATCATTGCAATATTATTTATTCTCTTCATGCACAATATATTGCATTGTTCTGGTTTCCTTCAGTATCTTTTTTCTTTGGATTTTAGAGGCTATTGCATGTTTTTTTGACCGGTTTCATGAGATTCACCCAAAAGTTTGTACCTCTGCATTCAGTGGAAGATATTATTTGATTCTAAAGAGCACACAGTACGTTTACCATGCTCTATTATTCAACTTGCAATGTTTTAAATGTTTTAGGAAACAACGAGACAGATACCTTTGAGACAAATATATGTGACAGCATCTGACACTACTGAATGTGCTGTTATGTTGATAAAGGAGTGACAGGATGCCTTTTGAAAAAGCATATTTTGGTGTAAGATATGTTGCTTGATTTGATTTTGTCAGCGAATATGAGTTCCTTGTAAAAGCCGTCTGAAGTAGACGGGTTAGGGAAGACTGGCTTGGCTTTGACCATCTCCAGACTCTTTCATTGATGTGTTTTCTTTAATGTGTTACTGTCACACTGCAGCCCTCACATTCTTCTCATGGTTTACTCGGACAGACAACTAAACAAAAAAGCAGCTTCCGCACCCTGCTGCCAACCATTGCACTTTTCAGTGATTTTGCATGAAACTAAAGAAAAATAAAAACATTATGTTGTACAAGTATCATCAAGTGTCCAAATGTTCTATATCTGTCTATATTTTCCATTGTCATGTGTTGAGGCAATATACACAACGGCCACTAGATGTCCTTGTTGAATATTTTATTTATATATATAATTTACATAAGACAAAAATCACATTAGGATTTTAATTATAAAATTAACTTAATAAATTAATAAAATAAAATTTATAAAAAATTATGACTTAAAATTGTTTTCATTATTTAATTATTAACTTTAATTATTAATCTATAGGTAATATTAATGTTTTTTGTTTGTTTTTATTTTGATAGTTTTTTGTTTTTTATTTCAGTTTTAGTCGTGTATTTGTTTAAATGTTTATATATATATACACACACACACACACACACACACACACACACAGTTTCAACTTTACTTATTTTATCTTGAGTTAAACTAAAAGGAAAACGAGAAAGTATGCATTTTTCGGCATATTTTATTTCAGTTAACATTTATTAATATTTTTAAGTAACTAAAATGTTTTTATGCTTTTATTTATAATAGCCTTGTAAATGAGACCCCTTCCAGGTCTACATTTGCATTTAAATAGGCTTTAAGTGATTATTGTTCCACATGCCATGGCTACTACATATACAATAACGCCATGTGTTTTATTTAATAAATATTGATTTATTAGACTGCCTGCTCCATATTATTTAGAAACCTTACAATGACACAGGCAGATTCTTTCTCTAAATGTAGCCTTTTATCTATCATCCAAACGTGTTTCCCGTCGTGATAAATAAACGCATCACTCATTTCCTTAGATACATAAAAACACAAACATCAGGAAACCACAATCCACTATTCAACGAGCAGCGCACTGCATTCCTATTGGTCGAGAAAGACAACATCCGTTCCTTCCGTCAGCCATTCATTTGAACAGAAGGAGGAGCAGATGAATAAAAAAAACAGCCTTTCTATCTGTCGACCAATCAGCGTTAAGAATGAATGCGCGGCGGCCAATCGGCGGCGTCGGGTGGATCCTCGGCGGTGCTGATGGTTCTCTGAGGCGCTGGAGGGTGGGGTGCTCGAGAAGCGCAGCTGGTTTGGTCGGATTTACTGTTGAGTTCACGGGTGAGTCGAGCTTATATCAGGCGCTGTGTTTAAACTATGAATGTGATGTCTTAATAGAGGTGTTTGGGTTTGCTATGGCAGCGCCAAGCCTATGGGAAACCATTGTATTATGTTTGATTTTGTCATTAAGCTGAAAGATCATGCAGGCAGAGTAGCTTGTTAGCGTAGCAGCAGCTGTTCTTTGCACTGAAGTGCATTGATAGTATCGTGGTCCTAACCCTAACCTGTCACTTTTTATGTTTTACGATGGCGTGGTTAATAAATGCATAACATTACTGACGCAAATTTGTGTTGATTTTTTTTTTCTTTCTTTTGTAATTAACACGGAGTTATTAATTTTCTAAGCACACTTCCTGTTCTTAGAGAAATTGATTAAGTGGGTTAGGTTGCAAGGTGCAACTGTAACATTAATGTTAGATATTTAGTCCCCGTGTTGAACATATTTGCACGAATAAGTGAAAGGTTGACTGCAAAGCCACTTTCAGAGACGAAACAAGCCAACAAAAGACAATTGAACAGCCTGGTGTAATTAAAATGCAGTAATCTGCAACACAAACAGCTTCGTGACCGCATGTTTAACATTTTAGTGCTGGTTCAGAACTTATACCTGACCTGCAGTCGGGCCCAAGGGTCTGAGATCACACGTTGCAATGCTTTTATTTTGCATTTATGTCTAAAAAAAACTAAAGCAATTGAAAAATTTAATTGCAAATGATATGATCAGATTTGATAGTGACAGCAGCATTGAGCTGCATGAACAAATGTGATCTGATGATCTCAAGAGCATCTTATGGATGCCTGTTTCTGCCATTGAATGAACAAATAGGTAGCCTAATTGTGACTTTATTTCAGAATTTGGACAACTTGAGAAAAAAGTCAGAATTGTAAGATATAAATTCTTTTTTTATTTCAGCTTTGTATTTTTCAGTTCTAACTTTTTTTTTTTTTCTCAGATGCTGTATTTAAGTCAAAATTCTGACTTTTTGTTGCAGAGTTTTTTAATTGCATATCACAATTCAGACTTCTTTTTTTTTGCAATTTTGCACACACACACTAAGATATTTAAGGGTTTTTAAAGATGTTCCTTCTGCTCATCAGGGCTGCATTTATAAGATTAAAAAGGTACTGTAATATTGTGAAATATTATTATATTTAAAAATAAGTGTTTTCTGTGTGAATATATTTTAAAATGTAATTTATTCCTGTGATACAAAGCATCATTACTCCAGTCT
>JAUMHP010000082.1:14656831-14692628 GCA_032361065.1 Enteromius trimaculatus | reverse complement strand
GAGGGGCGGAGTCAGCGGAGCTCGTAAAGATTTAAAGGGGAAGTACACAGAACAGAGTGATTTCAAAAGAGCTGTTTATGACGGGGTAAAATTAGCGTTTTTAAAACTATCTTTGAGAAATTTAAAACCAAACTATATTACGCACTTTCCATTAAGACCCTAAATAATCAGCTTGTGGAAAACTGGGTTTGTACGTCCACTTTTAAAATTGCTTGCGGACAAAATACAATTCTGCCATTCAACAAAAGGAAGTGGAAATCCCCTGTTGTCCTCTCACATCAAAATCCATAACGCAATTTGTTTACAATTTTTTTTTTTTTTTTTTTTTGCTTGTAAACAGTGCTCAATCTGGGCATATTACTCTCCTGATTTACACCAGATGAGCTTTCACCGGAAATAGCTAAATTACGGGCCGAGGTCTCATCTCAAAGCAGCTGTTTGAAGTTTAAAGAAAAACATCTTATGATAGATTTGTTTCGTACAAACCGAGAGCTTATTTTTCCCCTGGTTTCACAGACGAGGTTTTAGGCCTAGTCCTAGACTAAAATGTAAGTCTGAGCTGTTTCACCCGAAAGAAACTGACTGATCATAAAACACACCAGTACCTTTGTTTTGTCTCAAGACGCACACAAGTAATTTTTTGTTTTTTGAGGGCATGTTTGTAAAAAATGACTTAAATGACCTAATTGATCTATTGCCTAATCTCGGTTTAGACTAAGCCCTGTCTGTGAAACCATTAACTGATGTACCGGAGTGGATTATCGCGATGTTTTTATCCACTGTTTGGACTCTCATTCTGAAGAAACCCATTCGCTTCCATTGCTGAGCAAGTGATGTAATGCTAAATTTCTCCAAAGCTGATGAAGAAACAAACTCATCTATATACATCTTGGATAGACTGAAGGTGATCACATGTTCAGCAGTCTTTCATTTTTAATTTAACAACAGATGGCCTTTTGTTGTCCCACCTCAGTTTAGTTTTCTAAACTCTTCTAGACTCTTTTCTAAAATCGTTTCAGTAAGTCCGCTAATAGAATGACATTATACTTAGTGCATATCATTTCATATAGTATGCATGCATTTGAAATTGCTCAGACGACACAATGTTTCAGTCAATACCAGAGCTCATGGTATCATTCAGACATTTTGCTGTGCTTCACTGCATCTGCACGCGATTATGATGCTGGGGGTTAGGATGATGATGATGATGATGATGATGTCTGTGTCTCGTCCACAGCTGGGGGATGGCGGTCAACGTTTATTCTACCTCAATCACCCAGGAGACTATGAGCAGGCATGACATCACAGCCTGGGTGAACGATCTGCTCTGTCTAAACTACACTAAAGTGGAGCAGCTGTCATCAGGTATGTGAACCTCCCGACATAAACCACGGCTGACACTCATTAGACCCAAAGAGCAGTAATCCCAGAGGATTTACACGGAGGCGTTTTGTTAGTGCTTGTCTGCTCTGCTGTAGGGCGGCTGCTACCTTTCAACATTTGTGTAAATAAATGCATTGGTCAGTAAAGCTGTGGTGGATTCTCAGCTGTTTTAGGTAACACAGTCATGAATTATGAACCTGGGAATGGAGTTAATCCCATTAAACTGGTATGACATTAAAAACAATTAAACTATTGCAGCCAAAAACAAGTACATCTTTAAGTGTTTTTGTATTCTGTCGGGCTATATTTCATCAACATCTATTTTATTTTTGTATAATTAGCAGGCATTCGGTTATATATGGCCTGATGCTATTTTTATTACACCACAGGTCTGTTTAAACTGCAAAACCAGCTGAAGGTCATCTGAAAGATTGGTTTTATTGCAGATTAGTCAAAAGTGATGTTATTTGCCAGCTCCCCGTTTAGTTTCAGTATTCTTTCATCAAGTTCTCATGCATTCGCATTTAATTCAATCTGAAATGACTACATTACTATTGATCAGTGCTGTGATTAAGTGTCGTCTGCACTGTTTAATGGGTTCATTCACAACCATCAGAGGATCAGTTCAGCCCTTTGTGTGATTTCTGCATGATTTCAGAAGGTTTGACAACTTGGATTAATAATGAGAAAGGAATTATTTTAATGAATGGTAATTATAGGCTAATAAAGACTAGTGATTAAAAAGACTGCAAAACAAATGATAATGCACACACAGCATTATTGCATTTGTCAATATAGTCTGATATAAAAGTAGTTTAGGGAATATATCATTTAAATTGTGATTTAAATGCATGCAATTATTTTTTATTTTATTTAAAATTAATGTAAGTTTGTGCATGCACACATACACTGTACGTGTAAATATGTACACACAGTTCCTTATGTTACTCCTAATTAATTATTTTCTAAAACTCAAAAAGGTAGTTTTATTCTAAAAATATTTGATCCTGTCTGTCTGTGTTGCTCATTTCTATTTTATTCTATTCTTCATTAAAATCTCAGCGTTTATAATTATGTTTCGAGAACAAATGTCTATTATAGTAATTATGTATATACATTTGTTTTACATGTTCAAAATAAAGTCTCAAATAAGGAAAAAAAATCAGTTTGTGGACGTGGTGAACAACACTTCTGTGCTTTAGCATTATGACATCACATCGGACATCAAGACCTGAATTTAGTTCAGCATAAGCACAGGTCAGGCCAGAGGTATTTAAAGATCTCTGGAACAGCTCCAGGTCTACCTAGACAGGCAGAACACATTGATTTGCATGGCATTTTAAGTTACAAGGATCTTCCTTTAAGTGCCCTTGCTTTATTTCCTCTGACTAAGAGCAGATTAAGTTTACTGCGGAGTAAATTGGACACTTAGATGAACCCGACACTGAAGCTAAATGTGATGGAGATGGTGGAGATCCTAGACTATTTCCTCGCGAAGTCTTTCTCAGCCAGCGAATCTTCTGCGTCTCTTTCCAGGAGCAGCGTACTGTCAGTTCATGGACATGCTGTTTCCCGGCTGCATCAGTCTTAAGAAGGTGAAATTCCAGGCCAAGTTGGAGCATGAATACATCCACAACTTCAAACTCCTGCAGGCCTCCTTCAAGAGGATGAATGTTGATAAGGTGAGACAAACGGAATGGGCCTTTCGGTCGCGCTTTCACTTTAACCACCGACAATCTGATTAGAAATGAAATCCCTCTCAAAATCACCACAGAACAGTTCATTTTAGTGGATTTTGTCTGATGAGTAATGAATAAATGAGAGATCTCAAAACCCCAGACTGATTATATTCTGTTATCCTTTGTCCCATTGGAGAAAGTAAATGAGAAAAATAGTGTTTATACATTTTCAGTAGATTTCAGTTGATTTTGTTTTATTAAATTATTTTAACTCAAACTGTAAGCCAACCAGTTTTCAAACACACACTCTCCAAAGGCATCAAAATCTGATATAAAAAAAAAAAAAAAAAAAAAAAGTGCAAAATGATTGACATGCAGAAAGTGTTTTTGATTAGCTATGGGAAGCATGATCAAGCCATAATATTTATGTACTTGTTTAATTCCAGAAGTTTTTTAGGGCACCTATGTTGTCAGACACCTTCTTAATGCATGCAATAAAATATATTTTTCAAGCACGAAATACAAAAAAATCACATGTATCACTTTAAATAATCATTCAAATGTCAGCTGAACCCCTTTGACCTGACATTTCTGAGAATTTCTTCACGTGTACGCTCACATCGTGTTTCCTTTCCTGTTAGATCATCCCTGTAGAGAAGCTCGTTAAGGGACGGTTTCAAGACAACCTGGACTTCATTCAGTGGTTCAAGAAGTTCTTCGACGCCAACTATGACGGGAAGGAGTATGACCCGGTGCAGGCCAGACAGGGCCAGGACGCCATTCCCCCTCCAGATCCAGGAGAGCAGATTTTCAACCTGCCTAAGAAATCCCATCATGCCGCCAGCTCTCCCACTGCAGGTCTGTTGGGCTGCTCGTGACATTATTTATTTATAATCATCATTAATCAACTAGCAATTTGGCATCTACTAAACTGCATCATGGCATCCGTTAACTTGTGTGCAGGAGCTACTAGATCAACCAGTTCAACCCCTAAATCCTCCACCTCCACCTCCCGACCCTCCTCTGCCAAAAAGATCCCTGTGATGATGTCAGCGACACCCGCTAAAGGAGAGAAGGAGCTGGAAGCCCAAGTAACACAACTAAACGAACAGGTGGACATCCTTAATGCTATTAATGCTGGTTATAAATGCGGAACAAAACCATTGAATAATTTATTAGTAGAACGTTTGAGAAGACTGGGGTTTATGTAGGTCTTTGTCAGGGAACTGCGAGAAACAGAACCTAGATGCAAATTAGCACATAAATGAATGTTTACTAGAATAGCAGGAAGAATTAGGAGCGAAACATAAGGGGCAGATGACACAATACAGGCAAGAAGGATGACCGCTGGGGCAGTCCGAGATGGCAATGAGCTCGAGGTCGGGGAGGCAGCTCCAGAGGAAGGGCTAGGCAGGAACACTCAGATGTCACACCGAAGAGAAACAAGCAAACAAGAAGAGACTCAAGATGACACAGCGTTACAGAATTGAAGACAAAAAGAGAACAAAGTAAACGCAGTAAATAATCAAAACTAGCCAAAGAAACGATCAAAGAGAAAGTCAAAGCTAAGATCCAGAAAGGAACTGGAACTGCAAAAACGAGAGAAGAAGAGAGAAGAAACTCTAAATCAAAACAGAAACAAAGCTAGGTTAGAATATACAAAAACAAGACCGAGACCTTACTACGGGAGACAAAAAGGAAAAGAGTATATAAAATAACTAGATAACAGACCAAAAATAACATAAGAGATCAAGATCAACGAATAATTTCTGGAGCAAGAAGCAGGTAAACACCAAAACAAAGCAGGGGTGTATTCCTGCAGGCAATGTGACATATCTGGGTAAGTTAGTGGATAACCTCAGCTTTCAGTTCCAAACCCGAAGGTTACTTTCAGATTAAGTAAGTAACCGCAATAATAACTTGCTCTCTGAAGATAACCTGCTCCGGAGTTTGCGCACAGTATATGTTATTGCTGTACTGTTATGTTTATATAGCCTAATATATAGTTGAATAACGTGTTATTGATAAAACACTAATATATAAGGTTATATATTAACATTAAATATATATAAATAAGGTTATTTATTGCTCTAATATTGTTATATTTTATTGGCATATTTAACAGTTATCTGTATACATTATAAAATGCTATATTAGCCTATGTATATTTATTACAATTTATGTTATCAGGTCACACATGGAACAGCATTTTCTATGTAATTCTGTTAGGAAAATAAATATCTGATATGACTTTATATATAATTAACATCAGACTAATTGATTGCACAACCATTTATTAGGAAATAAGCCTCTTCAGCGTGATAAAAGACTGATCACACTGTTGGGGCTTAATTCTGCGATAACTACCGGCTGCCTGTACATTATCCCGCTTATTACACGGCTACTTGCCACATAAGGAAAAAAACTGGACATGAATCTGAATTTGAAACATTTAATTGGCATATTTGTTTTAAATAACATTTTCATCCTTCCGCGAAGCGATATAGTACCACATGACAAGCATTCAAACGTTAGTAAGACAATTTATAACATCTACAATATAACAACGGATGTATTTTACATTTTCCATTGTTAATTGTGGTTGTCCAGTGTTTGTCACAAGATGGCGCCAAACGGCGCGGAGGGATTTTAAACATATAAGTAGTACCGGCTATGCGTTATTACTTTGGAGCGGTTATTATTTGAAAAGAACGAACCTGCAAATGTCTCAACTGACCAATCAGAATCAAGCATTCCAGAGAGCCGTGTAATAAGTGACGATATGCACTAAGCATGAAAAATGACTATTGAACAAAAGGAGGAAACGGAATGGCGTTATTTCGTAGTGACTCGTCGATTCGTTGCTCTGCTGAGAATGTCTTGCGTGTTAACCAGGAATGAACACTTCCTCCCGGATGTGTTTTTTGGAAGCTCATGCCTCGAGTAAGTTCAGGGTATAGGTGACGGTAAGACACAAACAGAGACAGAACCATGTGCTTAGACACAAAACAAGCAAAGAAACACAGTCAGGGCAGGATCCTGACAATCATTGGCGTCTTTGATGGTCAGGTTGACCAGTAGAAAGCATTTTTTTTGGAACCTAGTGATCTAAAAGCTAGTTTACTTGGCACTTTTGGCCACTTGGACTTTTTTATTGTTGTTGTTGTGATTTAATTAATTTTTTTATTGCATAAAATCAAGGTAAACTCTTTTGACCGATCAAATATGGCATGTGTAGTGCATGTAATTAATGAAGAATTTTGTTTAGAAGCTTTTACTGTCTACGGTGTTTTATGTTGCTGGTAACTCTTGCGTCTCTCCTCTGCTGCAGCTCAATACATTAAAGCTAGCACTAGAAGGAGTGGAGAAGGAGCGGGATTTCTACTTTGGGAAGCTGAGAGAGGTAGAGCTGCTGTGTCAGGAGCAGGGCCAGGATAACGGCCCTTTCGTGGAGAGACTCATGGAAGTGCTGTACTCTGCAGACGA
Source organism: Enteromius trimaculatus (assembly GCA_032361065.1). Lineage (NCBI taxonomy): Eukaryota > Metazoa > Chordata > Actinopteri > Cypriniformes > Cyprinidae > Enteromius > Enteromius trimaculatus. The sequence continues at coordinate 14,686,080 of JAUMHP010000082.1, read as the reverse complement.
CCAGGTTAGCCTCCAGATTTTTTTTCAGCAACCTTTTTTTTAATAAAAACATGCAATATTATTATTATTATTATTATTATTATTATTATTATTTACATTTTAATAAGATGTCAAACCTTTTTGCTTTCAATATGTTTATGTATAATTATTTCCACATTTTTCTTTGAATAAAAAATTAACAATGTTTACAGATTATTATTTTTGATGCATAAATAATACATCAAACCTTGAAACCTTGAAATGAAAATGCAATTTTTCTTTTAAGACATAAAACATTTAGGCATTTATTTATTTAAATGACTTTATGCTCTTCTTTTTAACGAATCATCATCCCATTTATTATTATTAATCAATATGAAATGATTACTTACTTTTTTTTGTAAGTACAACTTATTTAAAGATTTATTCATTTTGTCATATTTTACACTTAAATTGTGTATTTTCCTCTGAAGTGAACTTATGATGTTGGTCAAGGCCAAAAATGGCCATCATTTAAATTTATATAATTACTTTTAACCCTCTATTTGTCATTTTAGCGTTTTATAGGCTAGTTATTATACTACTACTCCAGTTCAAATGATCATTCAGCACAGCATAGATGAACAACTTATTGGTCATAAATCGATGTACTGTTCAGTTGGGACGTTGTAACTATGATGATTTTTAATGACTTTTGTGCTTTGTTTCTTGTGATGTAACCCTTCAAATCAAGTGCTTCATACGTAGTCAGTTATGGTTCATAACAGACAAACTGACTATCTAATATGAATAATATGAAAAATAACTAAAAACGAGCAACTGTGTGGGTGCAGGAGGCCGGTGGAGAGGAACATGAGGCTCCTGCTCAGGAGGAGGACGTCCCTGACGACACACAAGACGAATACTGAACAGCTGTCAATCAAACAGACACCTGAACATACATGCACTCAGTCAGAAAACTGCTTTTGGGTTCATTGCCTCAAACTCATGACGGTTTATTTTTCACTTGCTCTCGTGATAAAGGAATGAGACAAATTGGCCAAATATTCAAATGTCTTTTTTTGTGTTTTTTATTTTTTTTTAAAGCCCTGTTTAATTGCATCCATGACTATAATGAACATGTCACCCAACAGCAGCTTAATTGGTGAATGTTGTTCGTGTGAAGCCTGTGATAACCACCACTGCACATCAACTTGTTACTTTAATTGAAGTCTGTTGGCGTTTCCACCTGTTGTTTTTCATCTCACCGCACCAATGAAGGAGAATTGACCTTTTTTTTAATTGCTTAAGCTGTTACTGTTTTAAGATGTGACGTTAAATTTTGAAATATTGCAATTAGAGTAGCTCAAAGAGCCACCGGTACCATTTGTGAAATATGACCCCATGAAAGATTCCTTCAGAAGATTATTGGTTACCTTGGTAAATTTTGCATTATAACCTAATGCATTCTAGTAATGTGATGCATTTAAAAACATAGCTCAATTTTTCAGTCTACTCATTTTTTTAGTTAATTGTGTCTCAGCCTCAAAGAGATGGAAGCCAATCACAGTGTTTGATAGGAAGCATTTCATTTGAACTGTGCAATCTGCGTCTACATGTTTTACTTTATATGTATAGTAAAAGAAACCGGCCATCATCTGAAGAACACGATGCATACAAAACAAGATTTTTGTTAACCGTTGTTCTAAAGCACAGGTCTTCTGAACAGAAAACAGCATTCTCGTAAACTCCTGATACTCGTCAATATTCTCCACAGGTCAACGCTTATGTCATTTATTATTGTGTACAATGAAAAGGAATGTAAACATATGTACTGTTAATAATTATAAATAGTCAATGTTTTTTCTTTTTATTTCCCTCACAGTATCTCCCCTTATGCATTCCCCAAATGTGTTGCATGTTTGCATTTTATTTGTGAATAACTTGACCTGCTTTTTACATTATTAATAAAAAAGAAAAAAAAAAGAAGAAAAAAATGTTAAATGTTTTTTGTATGTTTAACTTGCTGTTTAAAATCTCTGGAAATATGATAGACTTGCCCTAATAAAACCCTTTCACTTTCAAAAGGAACAATCCTTTGTTTTTATTATGATTAAGGGTTAGATGTTTCGTTTTGTCCATTACAGTAGACTTATGTTTTAATATCTTGCCGTTTTAAGTAAATAATTTAGACACCAATGACGTTTCTGTAACACCAAATATTCGACTTTGTTCATTGACATAAAAGAAATATACAATCAAAACCTTTAAACGCACAAATTAGCATATTAGCATAAAAGCAAAGTTAGGCCTATGTTTTTATTTTATGTATATATGTATATATAAATACAAATCTAAAGTGATCAGAGTTTATTTTATTTCACAAAGTTACGACTATTTAATTTATAATACTATTAAATGAATAAAAATAAAGTATCGATCTTTTGCTCTGACCGCCAGGTGTCAGTAGCGCGCGGCGCTACGAACTAAAAGAGCGGGAGAAACGAACCGAAGAAGAAACTGCAGTATTTTAGTCAACTACAGTACAGCAATGTAAACATAGGATTTAATCAGTAAATAAGCCCTATTTGAGGAAAAATAAAGTCGTAAAACATTTGCTAAGCATCATGGGCAAGGTAAGCCACCAATAAACACGTTAACAGACTTTCTCAAACTTTAATGTCAGAATATGTTTGTGAGAACCAGTTGTAACGTTATATGTTTACTGGTTGCCAGTCTAGTGTTATGATCTAATACACATCATTACAACATGCAGTAGAGATTCAAACAGTTAAGCTAGGAAAAGAGAATAATGAAAGAGACCAGTAAATTAATATTTAACGTTATCCTATCAGTCAAATATTCGGACACGCCTACACATATTTTACATGTTTTTTTTTTTTTTTAATCTATGAAATAACATTCGTTAATGTTGAGTAATGACCGTAAAATATAAAATAAAACAAATAAAAACCACAAAGCTATGTGAGCTTGTTTAAAGTGGCAACTCTTTGTCTAGATTAACAAAATAAAATCAATCAATTACAAAAAAAGTCTTCATATTGTTGATTAATTCATTGTAAGGGCTCTGTGTGATTTCAGCGGAAGAGAAATCTGGACATGAGGTGTGTGCTATTCCCAGACGATGTGAAAAACACTTTAAAAAAGGCAGGAAAAGCATCTGACAGAACATTGACACCTGCCACAAGGTCTTGGGAGAGATGTGGGGACAGTTTCCTGGACACTTCTGTCATCCAGGTGTGTCATACTAGACTTATTAATGCTGTCAGTCTGTTAAAGATGTACTGAACATCACACGTTTGTGTTTCAGAAGCTGCAAACATCAGAGAAGAAGAGCAGAAATGCACATAAAGTGGCTCTGACGTCTGTTACTGGTAATACAACAGATTGACCGATCCATAAATTCCAAAATTGATAATCATACTGTCTCACGTAATCCTTGAGAAATCATCCTTATATACCGATATGAATATATTTGATTATTATCAATGTTGAAAGTCTTTGATGTTTTGTGGAAGCTATGATGCAGTTTATTTTTACAATTATTTGATGAATAGAAGGTTCAAAAGAACTGCATTGTTTGGAATAGAAATCCTTTAGAGCATTATAAATGTCTTTACTTTAATTTTTGATCAATGCATCCTCGCTGAACAAAAGACAATAAGGATGCTGGCTCAGATGAACCGGTGCACATTGCCTGGAGCTCCAGTGAGGAGGAAGAATCAAACGATGATGGTCATCCTCCTCCTCGACTGGTACCACGGCCATCCAGAGCACACAAACAACATCCTGTTGACTCTGGCAGAAGTCTGCGGATGTTCAGCACTGGTGTAGGTAAGAACACAGAGACACTGTTTGGTAGGTATGTGGATAAATCTTTCAGAAGCTTAAATTGACCCATGATTTCAGGGCTTAACAATATAGATTGTCCGCTGGACTAGGCTGAATATTACAGCATTTTGGGCTAGTGTAACATTTTGTTTTATTTGATACTTTTTGCATACTTCTTTTGCTTTGCACAGTTTTTTCAGGTTAAGATTAGAAAGACTCATCAGGTGGATCAGTGGTTCTCAATCCTCAGGGCCAACATTTTGTATGTCTCCTTATTTAATGCTCCTTATTCAGATAATCAGCTGGTTAGGAGAGAGATCCATGAACTGAACTGAGTGTCAGATAAGAGAGACTTATCAAAATGCGCAGAGCAGTGGGCTCCGAGGACTGGAGTTGAGAACCACTGATCTAAATGTCTAACATATATAAATTGCCACCATTTTCTAGGAAAGATGCGTGTGGAATTTCCTTTATTATTAACTGCCTTATATCATTTTGTGTATGAAAATTTTATATTTTTTAAATAAGTGTGAAAATTATAAATATAATATTACAACTGTAAAATTATAAACAAGGGGGTTAGAAATACACATCCTGGAATATAAAACATCAGATGAAATCCCAAAAGATTAATTATGCAGTAATGTGTATTCCACTTTCCTCCGTTAAAGAGTATTAAAGTACATGTTACTTAACAAGTATATTGTAACTATTACTTGACAAGTATAATTAGAAATGTGGAACGATGTAAAAATATTCTTTCTCAATGAAAACTATCTGCTCTGGCTGAAATTCCCGAAGTTCGTTACTGTAGTTTAATATACACCGGCTTGTTATTTAATCATGATTATCCGCTGCTTTACCCTTAGAGACCGATGAACTGCCTACTATTGATTCAGACAGTGAGACAGAGGAGGAGAATTCCGCTTCAAAAGAACATTTTGACTTTCTAAAATTAGTTGCGGTAAGAATGTTTTATCTTTACATTGGCAGAATAATTTGACATATATTAAAGTGTTTTTATATTAACTTTAAAATAAGAAAAGCATGTTTTAGAAAAAAATACGAGGTGATATAGTGCACTGTTGGTCAGTAGGGGGCGCTATGATTCCTCAAACGAGATGTCTTGAGCTTTCATCAAGGTTCTCAATGTTCCTGCTCCTTTTAGGACTGGCCTTTGGCCTGAATTTATATTTGCAACCTTTCTTGGTATTAGTTTATTATCCTCTGACATTTTGTAGAGTACATGTCTCACTCAGGTCATCTGAATAAAAGATCAAATGTGGCTTAACAGCCATGTCACATTATTTTCCATCTGACACATGAAATTGCATACAGGTGTAAAATGTAAATAATGCCGGTCTAACTCGGGTATGTTGTTGTATGCCAATTCAAAATGATGGTTTTCACCTACAGCACTATGCATCTTATTTTTTTATTTTTTATTTTTCCAGATGTCTTGAAAATCATGAAAAAACAAAGTAGCTAGATTTAGATTATAAATATACCAATGCTTTATAGGTGTGATGATGTAAATTAGATGAGGCAGAAGGTTAATTGGGTAATTTAATAACTGTGTGCCTAGTTTAGCACCTGTAATGGTAGTAAAGTGGTTATGCAAACAAAGTTCAGGTCTAGTCCTCAGTAATTTTGAAATGTGATTGCTACAACTGCTTTTCTCCATACAATGAAAGGTGACCTCCAAAACCTCATAGGGTCCCATCAACTTTCGTTTTATTTCAGTAAAGCAGAATTCTTCAGAACATCTTTTGTGTTCCTCAAAATGAAAGTCCTGGAGTTTTGGAATGAGAAGGAAGTGATTAAATAACGACCTAATTTACATTTTGGAATGATCTATTTCAAATTATCCTGATGTGGTATACCAGGAATGTTATTCCCGACGTCTGTGTCGTAAGCAATGACATCATGAAGTGGTCTTTGACCATGATTATCATAATTCAGCATGATGCATCTTATTGTCATGATGGTACAATTCACAGTTACTGTCATAGACTGTAATTTCGTCCAGACTAGATCCTTCAGCTTCCTGGAAGGGCAGTGTTAGGTGAATTTATCCTGTGGAAGCACTGCATAAGCACAGCTCTCATTAATAGTTGGAATAGTTGGAAGGCATCACATCACACATTGCTGAAACAAGGTTTTTCCTTGTGGCTTAGTCTGGTCATGTGGCGCAGATCCGGTTAATAATTTCAGAACACTTCAGAACTCCGATTTCTTTGTGATTGGAGAAGAAAAAAAAACAGTTAATGTTTTTTGTTTTTTTTTTAGGTCAAGGAACCTTAAAAATCCAGATCAGTGGTTTGCTGCAACCAAACACAATACCGCAAATGATTGCTGTACAGATCAGAAGTAAACAGAAACTCCCTCAAAATTAAAGGTTAATTTATTATTATGTTCATAAAATCTATATAATATAAAATATATATATATATAAAAAAAAAGGAAAATAAATAAATATATTTTTAAATAAAAAAATAGATACAGTATTATAAATAATTACACCATTAATAATTACATAATATTTATCTCTGCAGTTCATAATTCACCATACTGAAGAAATCATGTTTGTCATTATGAGTGATTTATTTATTTATTTTGTTAGTGATATTCTTGAATTTTTGAGTGTTTCGTGTAGTATTCTTCATGGTTTTTGAGAATGCGGTGTGTCAATGGAACTATTCATGTTGACATCTATATAATTTGTCTAGCTTTACCAAGTGACAGATGAATTTGTGCCAAAATACCATAGAGTTTGACGTCGACAACAGAAGATATGGGAAGAATTATGTGTGTGTAGTTTTGTCCCCCCCCCCATGATCAGAACCAGAACAGACCAGTTTTTGGATTAAAAAAGAGCATCTTTGAAACCTAATTAAATAAGTTTCCCAAGGTGTCACGCAGGATTCTACAACATCTCTGTCTGAAATGTCTGTCAGCCTCAAACTCTTCCAAATCACATCTATGTTTAGCTCTTATTCCCATGCCTTCTTTTAAAAGTGCCTTTAAATCAGCCCCACTTCCTGAATTCAAGATTGAAACCATTTGTTAAAAAAAAACAAAAACCTATTGTTTACTTGCCCGGCTTTCGTAGGAAAAATGTTTTGTGTCCATTTACAGGAAGAGAGGAAAATGACAGACATGTGTCTAGACATTAATAACGTGTTGCTTTATTTCTCAATTAATTTCACCAGCACTTCTACCTATAATTAATTATCCTGTATATTTTCCTGCCGTGGCAGACCAAACTAGGGCGTCCTTGGCGATGACACACTTTTCTGTGGCCTGGCATCCCTCTCCATAACGCAGCGGATCCGTCCTGTTCCCGCTGGTTTGGGAACTGCCCCTATATGACGTGTCTAAATTAGACAAAAAAAGTGGGAGTGCGATAGATTTGATAGAGTGAAAAGTTTGTGTACTCCTCCATTCATTTTGAGCCAGTGCAGGGTGAACACATTTTTGAGCTTGGGCCAGGAACATAGTGTACTGCGCAGAGAGAGCAAGACAGAGAGCGCGCGTAGTGCACGGTTTGCTGGCAGGCTGCCCTGCAGGGTCAAGTTGATTCAAATAAAAGAGTGTGTAGGCTGTTCGGCGGGCTGGAATGCCGTTCGTGTCTCCACATGATGAGGCAGCCGATTTTTTTTTTTCCACAAGAAAACCAGTTTGTGACAGTGAAACCACAAACGCTTAAACGCATACAAACAGTACCCCCTCCCGTTCCCTTTGCGTCCGCCTTTTACAAGCTGTCATAAGGTAAATGAGTCATATATCATATATCACCGGGCCTGGGTTGTATCTTCAGCTCTATCTGTGGAATGTATCTTCTGTCTTTTCTTTTTCCATTTGTTTGTTTGAGGGAGTGTGCTTTATCAGGGCTGGATGGCCCTCTTCACATCTCAGATTGCTTTGTAGATTTTCCCAAAATGCATTTGGAATCGATTCTTTACTTTTCACAAAGGACTATAGGAATTGCATTGCAACGTATAGATATCCCAGTCCGAAACAGAGCATGAGAAAGACGCATATGTGCAACTTACAGAAAATGGTGTAGTTGTCCTGTTTATAAATTCTGACTAATTAAACAAAACTTAAGAAAGCAGGTAGGTTGATTGGAGACGTTGCCTGGGTTCCTCTGGATTTAGTCTGTCTCAGTTTGTTCTGTTTCTTTATGTCAGTCCAGATGATTGTGAGATCGGATCTCTGTGTGGAGCACTGACTGCTTGTGCAAACAAAAATATCACTGGATTATTTCAATTAATGGCAAAATAAATGTTTGGAAATGTAAACTGATATTTTCTACTGACACGCTACCGCAAAAGATAGAATAGCTGACTTAAAATATTTTTTTACCAGTAAAATCTATTAAAATTTGGGACCAAAAATGTATAGTTTTGACACCTGACACCTTCCTACCAAAGTAGACATGATCAAGATGAATATATATATATATATATATATATATAAATATATTTGTAAACACATACACTCTCGCACATCTCAAAAGCATTTGTATATATTTATATCTATATTGCACACTTTTTAAGTTATATAAAATAAAAAAAGAAAATTTAACTTGAGTTGAATTACCGTTATTTAATTAAAACAACTTGTACATTTATTTTTTTAAAAGGTTAAAATAGGAAAATATATTTTTTGCAGTGATATGTAGGGTTAAGGGTTAGGGTTAACCCTTTAAGGGATTTTTAAAGAACAATGCTTTTTTAGATATTCTTGGTTCGTCTTTGAAGATAGGTCTATAACATTTTATTTTTATGCCAATTTTATCTCCGATTTATTATTTATTTGAAGAAACCCTTAACCCAAAGTATGAGCAATACTAATAACAGTGATTGTTGCCTTAGCAAACACCACTAGCAAGTTCAACAATATGCAACTCACAAACCCTGTGATTTTTAGATTTAGTAACTAAAAGGCAAGTGTCGTACGTGGGAAGCATGGGTGGGAGTTGAATGTGGATTAAGAGTTCAGTGGCAGTACTTTAAAAGACTGATTCCAATATGTGCAAGAGGATAGAATTAATGGGAGGTTATTGAGTTCTTGTTTTTTTATCTTCCCACCTTTGCCCTTCTCACTTATTTTCTTCTCTAGCATCCATGTGAAACGTGAGTCTGAGGGGTGATCGCGCTGTACTAGGTGCTGGTTATAGATCTTCAGGGTTTTTGGCTCTGCTTTTGTGGCCCTCAGCCATCTCTGTAAATACTTTTTTTTAAGGTTCTGTTGATTTTTAAGGCTCAACTTGAAACTCTGTCGACTTTCATATTGCAGCATGGCCTGTAAATAAGGTGAAATCACAGGCTGCCGTTTTTTGTAACACCTGTTTAGTCCGTAATTTCACTTTGACTGCATGGCGGCAGTCTGTCAGGCATCATTCTGGTCCCATAATTTGTGTAATTGTGGACGGCGAGTTTTGTGTGGCAACATTTCTAATTGATTTACTCCTGTGGACAAAAGCAAATCAAATAACTACATGTAAAACTCTGCTCTCCTTTTTAGTCACCAACCCAGATTTCAGACTACTCCTCTTACGACGAGAATGATGAAGATCCAGAAGAAACCAGAGCAGACTCATCCTTTCTAGATGCAGCCGAGTTGAGCAGGCAGTCGGTCAGTGAGTGGGTCCGATCTGCTCAGGCGATTCTTCAGACACCTCAGAAACAAACCCCTAAGAACATCAAGACCCCAGAGGACTCGAGTAAAAAGAGGAGGAGGTTTGAAAGGTATGATCTACGGCACCTGGATCTTAATCTTAATTTCGGTGCAACCCTGTGCAAGATGAACTAAATTTATGAGTTCAGTGACTGGTTTTATCATTGGGATTTATCATCCTAACTGGCAGTAATCCTTCATACTGTTATTTATTCTTACTGGGCTTTTTTTTTTCAATGTTTGACATCCAGTTCACCCGAACTTTCATATCAGTGTAAACACACAGAATACAAAAGGGTTCAAAGTCTAGGTAAAGTAGTTTAATAATACATCCACACCCTTACCGTAAAAACCTGGTCAGCTTGGTTTTTGATTGGCTATCAAGGAGCGGCTTCCTTTGCTCATTTTTGTCACCTTATTTAATTAACCAGCATTTCCTCCTATGCGCACAAGATCCAGCACTGGATGCATAAAGCTCTTTTGTCAGATATTACTCAGCAATCGCTTTCTAGTGTACCAAGGCCCATGATGTTTTTGCCTTAAATGAGTCGTTTGTGAGATTTTGTGAATGGGAGAGGCAAGCCGTGTCGAGTTTGTTCCCTCATGGGGGAGCTGTGTCTCTTTTTGGCTCTTATTAGTCCACCGCTCCTTCTAGGACCTTCAGTCTCTTCTGCAGGCAAAGTTGTTTCTGTCCTGAGTGTCAGTTAATGTGACTTTTTATGTCTTTTATTATGCTTTTGTACACATAAAAATTATAGCACACATAAAAACTACCACAGACTCGTGTAAAACACAAATATGTACATCATAAACATAAAGTAAATAATCATTAATAAGTGCATGCAGAATGCCTGTAACATTGAAGCCTTTGATGTTTTATCAAATAAATATGTATAAATGCAAATTATAGATCAGTTTTTCATATGCAGTGAACATAGATTCTTTTTAATTGATTCTTTGAAATTGATTCTCTGGTTTGATACTGTGGAGTTGAATCAGATCGACTCTCTATATGGAACCGATTCATTGACGTTGCATCTTATTGATTCTCCTTAATTCTAGTTGATTCAGTCCAATCTTCTGATTAATTCTATTGGAAGGATTCTTATTTATTCTTTGCTGTTAATTTCATCGATTGATTTAATGGCATTGAATCTTGCTGATTCGCTTTGATTGATTCTATGGGAGTTATTCTTATTCAGTCTATGGGATTGATTTTCTATAATCATTAATCTGTAATTCATGGGGTTCATTCTTTAGGATTTATTCATGATTGATTTTACTACTGATTTCATTTAATTGATTATATTTGATTCATTCTTTAGGATAAATTCCCTTGGTTTGATTTTATATAAATTATTATATGGGATTGATTCCTCTTGATTTGAACTGATTCTCCACGATTGACTCCCTGGAACTCACTCTCTGTGTTTGATTCAATGCAGTTGATTCAAATTGATTTTCTTAATGGAACTGATTTAGTGAGACTGATTCTAGTTTATTCTCTAATTCTGCGTGATTGATTCTAGCAGATTCATTTCATTTTTTTTACTATTGATTTTTATGTGATTGATTCTTTGATACACTAATTCTGTGTGACTGATTCAGGGTGGTTTAAATGAATTATGTGTAATTGAGTAGATTTAATTCAGGTTTTGATCATGTGTTATTCTGAATGTCTCATTGTGTGTTTTATTTTCTATATGAATGGTTATGCATGAGTGCATTGAATCCATATAGGTTTAAAAGGTTAGTTCACCCAAAAATGAAAATTCTGTCATTAATGTCATCATTATTCACCCGCATGTCGTTCCAAACCTATAAGTTCTTTGTTCATCTTCAGAACACAAATTAATATATTTATTATGATGTCAGAGAGCCATCTGACCCTCCATAGACAGCAACACAACTGAAATGATCCCAGATCCAGAAACATTGTAAAAACACCGGTAAAACAGTCCATGTGACATCAGTGGACATCAGTTTTGCGATGCTAGGAGAATACTTTTTTTTGTGCAAAGAAAACAAAAATAACATCATATACTCAACCATTCTTCTCCTATGACTTACATCTTCCGCCTTTTTAGATAATATTACTGCGTAAGCGTATACTTCCTTCTTGGCGCAAACAGTCGCAGATTAAGCACATTTGCGTGCTTTCACCCGAATGCAAACAAGGCTTATTACATCAATTATGTTAAAGCTTGCATTTGTGCCGTGTTGAGATATTATTTACTCTGTAATGGATACTCTAAAATAGACTTACTCTAAAAATAGAGTAAATGTTGTTATTTTTGTTTTATTTGTGCAAAAAAGTATTCTCTTGCATTAGGGATGGGTATTGTTAAGGTTTTAACGGGATTACTACTTTTATCGATACCATATTGATCCGGTACTTTAACAAAACTCTTATCTGTACTTTCAACACAGTCTCACGAGCAATTCGTACATATCCCTACGAGGTGCCAAATTTGTACTATACTAATTCGTACGACCTCACTCGATATTTGAAAAATATTACTCTAAATATTTATGTGACTATTTGAAATGTAACCAAAATTTGTGTTTATTAAATGATTAACATTATTATAACATACTAATTTAGAGAGACCTTATGTGATGCTAATGTGGTTATTTTAGAAGACTGCTAGCATAAGTAATTATAAATGTTTTCTTATGCGAGATATTTTAATTCAAAGACGTGCATGAAAGCCGTTCTTCTGTCAGATGCACTTAAATAAGTAAAATCGAGCTGTCCTGATTTAGATGATGTTGATAGGTTTATTGTCAGTGACATCATTCTATCGTTTTTTTCATAAATGGTTATGAAATAGAAAGTCTCTCACCTCAGAAAAGCGAACTGTCCTGTCAAAGGTAGTGCCGCGTTCGTTGCGCTCATAACTATGCTTTGTTTTTATTTTCTAGCTACACATACAGTACATATGTATATCTAGGGGGTCGCGGCTTGATGTGGGTCCTAAGGCCAAACCAGTTGAGAACCACTGTTTTTAGATCGTTCGGTTTTCTCCACCATCGTCACTCATTAAACGTGAGCTTGTGTGTGGTGCGTGCGCGAGCTCTGTGTACAGCAGAAAAGGTTCAAATATGCTAGGTAACGATTATTTAGCAATAAATAGGAAATGTATTTTTTTCTGCAGTACCGATAGCAGAACCGTTAACGTCTGGTATCATTTTAGTTGTATTGCTGTCTATGGAGGATCAGATGCCTCTCTGATGTCATTAAAAATATCTTAATTTGTGTTCTGAAGAAGTTTAATGGGTTTGGAACGACATGAGGGTGAGTTAATGATTACATAATTTTTATTTTTGGGTGAACTAATTGATTTTGTATTTGAATTTGTATTTGATTCTAAGTAATTAATTTTAGAATGATTCTATGTGATTAATTCAAATTCAGGCGTTTATTTTGATTCTGTGGGACTGAATCCTTGTGATCTATCTCTGTAGGGGAGGATTTGCTGAAAGACTGAACAGACTACACAGCAGGCAAAAATCAGCCATCAGCTTCTGGAGACATCAGTGCAACTCAACCACATCAGCCGGTAAGACGCATCCAATCTGAATCCTGTCTGTTTATGTGACTCAATTAGGCTCTTGAATGTAAGCTCTGTACAGATCATTAGTGGTTAGTTGTCTGTTCCTGACCACTAATGTTTTCACAATTAAAAAAGTCTTTTCATTTGACTCCTGCCAATGTCAGATCTGGCCCAAAGAATGTGTCAGGAAATTATTTAACCACCAACCCACAGTTTTCATATTTCCATAATTGCTTGCCATGCTGGATGAAATGTGTATTATATTCCATCGATGAATGAGTTTTCTCCGTGCACAGTTGGAGGAGGCGGCTATGAAAGCACGCTTGTTTCAGGTGATTCAGGTGACAATAGGACATACTGTAATTGTCTCGCAGCCAAAGCGACAGGAAACCACAGACACAAACACGCTGCAGACACAGTCACACACCTTATGTTTTCATTTTCCATGGTATAACGGATTTCTTTTCAAACAGTGCCCTACTAGGGGTCTTCAGTGTGTGTAGGTATGTTTGTATGTAGGTTTAAAGAAGTTAATGTTTCAGTTGATGGTGGAAAATGTAAAATGATATTAGGAAATTACTCGTGTGATGCACTGTCGGTGCAAAGCAGGGTTGTTATTAACATAATATAAAGCTAAATGTTCATTACTTGAAATAAAATGAGCAATAAATGAAATAAAATATTAAAACATATTTTATTTCAGCTACTGCAGTTGTCAAGCCATAATGTCTTATTTTTGAAGCTCTAAAATAACTGACGCTAAACAAACTAAAACTTAATAAAAAACTACAAATGTTTTTACATTAATAGATAAAAGTGACAAAATTAATGAAATAATTGAAACTGAATGTAAAAGTAACATTTCAAATATTAACAAAACCTGTTTTAAATCTCAAATTTTATTGGTTAAGTAATATTCTATGTCTGAATGTCTTTCCACATCTACTGATTCATTGTATTCTTATGTGCTTGTGATGTTAGCTGACTAAGATGAACACTGAATTTAGTTCAAGCATATTTTTGTATAGTTTCATTCAAGTTTGCATGTGGAAAAGTGATTTAAAATGACTGGACATAGTTTCTGGACAGCTTTGCAGCATGCATAATTCCTTAGAAAATTCCACAGCTTAAAGAATGTCTCTCCCACTCACTTCTTGCTCGTTGCAGGATTTATGTTTATCTATTTTTTCATATGCAACACTAGGTGTTCTTATTGCTATTAACTTGTCAGTGTGTGCAAGAAACAACTCGTTTCTTTCCTTTTCATAGTCGTGGATAGCTTTTTGGTACCATTTCCTCCCTAAAAAACAGAAAAATAGCCAGTGTTCCTTGTATTTTTGTTTTGCATGCGATTGCATGGAGTAAGCGTAGCCTGTTTCTCTTACTGCTTTCAATTTTTCACAAAGATTTCCATTACACATCGTTCTTTTCTGAAGTCTTGACTGTGCTCGGCATGATTTCAGCTGAGTCAATTGTGTTCATATGTCCAATCGAGGGGGCCAACTATTCCTTGAACAGTCAGCATGGGAATATATCTCGTCAGTGCTGGATTTTGTTTCATTTCCTCAGAACTGAGTGAAATGAAAAACTTGAAACCACGCCAGTGTTGAGTTTTCACTGCATAACCCAAAATATCCTGCTGCTGTTATTCATTTACTGGGCCTGTATCGTATCTGTGCTGTTTTGCAAAACTTAATGACTTTGAGAACGAAACCTTCTTTCAGAGCTGGTCATTTTATCAAATTTAAAGCTTACTTTTATGCTAATTGTTCATACTGTAAATTACTTAACTACATTAAAAGATCTTAAATCATAATTCATTATTCAAAACATTTGGTCCTAGTATAAAGGACCAAACAGAGATTTTCTGGACTACTTATATGTACAGATTGTTTCATGCCTACATGTTTTTTTTTCATCCCAGCTGAGAGGCCAGGGGTCTTGATGCTGAGGATTCTGGGAGTTCTGGAGGAATGTGGCATGCAGGCGGCTGTATGTGACAGGCTGCCGGAGGGAGAAAAGTGTGTGGCTCTTTTCAGCAAGGACACAGCCGCCCAGTTACAGCCTGCGCCCGGAAACATTGTCCACATCTACCCACCATGGTGAGAGTCCTTCTCCATACCACATTACCATAAAATAGCTAAAAGAGAGTTTGTTTATTATCTGTAATGATATTAAACAGTTTATTGGCTACTGACCTAACACCATTGATTTGACAGCAATTAAATTTTTTTTTTTTAAATATTTAATATAATTAGTAGAGGTTGCTCATGCATTTGAATAAATCTTTAACATCAACCATTAACTTTTTCTTGTAATATGGGGTAGAGCCCGACCGATAAAGGATTTTGAAGGCCGATACGATATAAAAATTTGTTGGTTTTAAAATTCCGATATATCGGCCGATATTTAATTATTTATTTATTTATTTATTTTCAGAAACGTGCAACAAAACATTAACAAATTTCCCTAACATTAGTTATTTGTAGTTATTTATGAGTTTTAACTAACATAATATGATAATGCATTTTAAAAAGAAACTTGTTTCTTTTATTGTCACAACAAAACAGATGAACATCAAAATATATTAAAGTTCTGATAAATAAAACTTAAGATATGAAGCATAAAGTCCTTTGAACAAAAACAACAACAACCAAATCAAAGTTACCAGTTTTAAAAGACTTTGTAAGCTTCATAAATATAACTTTGAATAGGACTGGAGACAAATTCTGTTAAGTTCTGATGAATAACAACACAGCATAAAAAATATAAATATAAAATGTTATTGTCAGAACGGAACAGAGGAACATCGAAATATATTAAAGTTCTGATAAATAAAATGTATAAAAATTAAAACTTTGAACACAAACACAAACACAAATAACAAAAACAACCAAATCAATAAGGGTTACCAAAAGGGTGTTTCATCCATTTTATTTTATTTTTTAAATATTAATTTATCTGCCATTATAAATGTTGATACCGATAGTTTGGAAAATGCCTAATATTAGCCGATAATATCGGCCTGCCGATAAATCGGTCGGGCTCTAATATGGGAATATGTGACGCTTTCATATAGCAAATCATAGAATGGGGTGGAGGTCGCCTTTTTTTAAACACCTACAGTGGATTATTTTTATTGGTTACTCAGATTTCAGTAAATAAAGTTATGTTAACTCTATGAAGCCTATTGCAATATATTTTATATGTAAATTTCTAAGGCCTCTGAAAAAAAAGACATGATCAAACGTTAAAAGCTTAAAAACTTGTTGTACACAATCTACTACATGCCTTCAAGTTTTATGACTTGAAGTTTCTTGAGTTTCTTAACAAGTAAACAACTTTTTAGTGTATTTCTAATACACACCTTTTCTTCCATCAATGTTATTACAACGGTTTGTCAATGTCAATGCAACACATCTAAATATTATCTTACTCAAACATTATTTAGAGACATAGACTGACAACTGATATTTACATGCATTTTATGTCAGTTTACTGATATAAAAATCACTTTTCATTTCATAAAGATTGCCTTTTATCACAAAATATTAGAATCTTACTTTTTGGCCATATAAATATCAGGAACTGCACCAAATTGCATATCTTGCTCATACTATATATCAGCCATAAAAACCTGTTGTATCAAATATAATACTTAACAAAAGTGCGTATGTAATATTTGTCTAAAATTTCCTGCTGCTCCACATTATAATTTTATGTTTATATTTTTTGCCTAATGGCAATTCGTTTTTGTTCAATTTCATCATAATTTCATCAACTGGAGTCTCGATCACTTGTGTTGCACAGCACTGACGCACATCTCCCTATATCTTCCACGATAATTTGTGATGAATCACTGTTGAAGCAGTAAGCCGCAGGTTGGCAGGAACAGTCTTGCCGTGTGCTGCCGTGTGTTTTGCACAGAGCTGATAAGCATGAGAGGCCTGCGGGGCTGAAGGTGAGAGGGACAGACGAGCCAGTCTCCATCTGTGTGGGAGGACCGTGCATTCACGGATCCGTCCAAACTGGAAAGGCCAGGCCTCGCCGGAAGCCAAGGCCCCTCCCCTCTCGCTCCCCCCCCGTATCGCCCCCATGTAGCGTAGCTCCCACGTCATTCCTCAGCTCCAGGGAATGGCCTGCATACCTCTTCCTGGCAGCTCTGAGCTCATTTCCAGCAAGCCGGGAAAAAACATTGCTGGATCCTTTTTCTTCCCTCGCCTTTTTTTTTTTTTGCTTTTTTTTTTTTGAGAAGCGTTAGGCAGCGGATCACAATAACTGTGACAGAGGCCAGAGGGCCGAATAGAAAACACATGCAGCACAGTGTGTTGCTGGCACAGTTTCTCCTCTTGTATCATTTTCTCCCTCTCTTTCTCTCCCCCTGCGGAGTGTTTGCTTTAAGGGCAGGCATAGTTGACCCTGGAAAGTCCAAGAGTTCATTTTACCCTGGAAAGTCCACGGGATTGACTCCAGCTCGGCCCCCTTAGTTTGCAGAACAGAACATGGGCAGCAGATGATAACACTTTACATGTCGTCAAATGTATTTAAAAACGTGCGGGAAGTTGATAAATTCAGGCATGGAATGTTTTAGTGTGAAAATACATGAGGCGTTTTGAAAAGGTTTCAATGATTTGCTTGTTTTTTGCAGTTCTTTAAAATAGTCATGCCGTGTGACACAGGGTTGGGCAGAATTCCAACGCTAAGAATTGACTTCCTTTCAGTTCGTCAGGTGGAATTTTAATTGGCTCGGCTACTCCCCACAGGAAGTTAAATTGGAATTAGGGATTCAGATATTTAAATGTAGTAAAAATTCTAGTTCAAATTACATGTCAAACAGCCTATGAAGGTTGATAAACTTCTTTAAACTAGGTTTTCAAAGCATCATTCAAAGCTAAAGCTTTGTTTTAGTTAAAAATGACACGTTTTGAAGTTCGCAGAATTGAATTTTAATACAGGAACTAAATACCTGAAAAAATGGTTTCAAAACGGTCTTTTTTCTAGTAAAACTTCTTTTGCTTCAGGAAACTTCGTTTGACATCCCAGGGTAAAATTACTTTGTAGACAAAACAAAATACCAAAATTGTTTGCATACAAAAGTAAAGTCTTTTTATATACCTTTATTAATGGTACCATGAACTGCATAGGCATCTTTTTAACCTGTCATTCTTGGTATCCATCAAATTTGGATTTGTTTATGTTTGTTGTTAACAATGGCAACAAAAGATATGGGAATTATTTTCTTTTCCAAGTTGATAAACATATTATTTTAAAAATGCTGCTTTGCATTTATAGTCTCGGTTATTATTTGATGCTTATTTTTACCATACTTTAAAGCCTGAGTCAAAAATTGACAGTCATGTAACCGCTTTGGATTATGTTCACTGTACTGCCTGTGATAGACTGTCTGATGACCAACACCCTTGCACATAAACACACCAACGCACATACTCACACACACACACACACACACACACACACTGTTCCCAGCTTCTTCACGGTTCAGCTATGAAGGAAATACCTGTCATCACTAGCTGGTGATTACACCTGTGCCGCACCCTCACCTGTTTGTGTCAGCTCTGACGTCAGCACACTCTCATGAGCTTGTTCTCAGACTTCCTGTTCAGATCCACCGGAAATGCATTCACACGTATACCATGATGCCAATGTGATTATGTGTGCTCTCTGTTAAGACTTAATTTCTGGTGCACCTGATCACTAAGTCTTTGCTTTGTAATTTTATTTATTTATTTTTATTTATGAAATACAATAAAATACTTATTAATTGTGCATCTATATGTTAGAATAATAGAGTCATGAAGACTATTGTAAGTATGAGAAGTATGTAGAGACTAAAAAATGGTAATATATACCAAAAAGTGTGTGTGTGTGTAAGCATAAAAAATATTTAATTGTTTTTTTTAAATATAAAAGATATATTTTTTAGATATATAAGAAATTAATACAATAAGACATGTAGTGAAAGAAAAATAACCAATAAATGCCCAGCATATATGAAAATAACTTCAAGGATTTTAAAAAAGCATCCCATGATGCACCTCAAAAAGTTTATTGAATTACAAGATCATTTACTTGTGATGCTAACATTAGTTTTAGTATTTCATAGATTTAATTACGTCTATTCTGAAATATAGAAAATATATTTTAAAATGGTAAATTCTAATAAAAAGAATTGATTCATTATAATAGTAATTATAATATTAGGTATTGCACACAGTAAAAATACTTTCTCATTTGTAGACTTAATAGCCAACAAGAAAATCCGATTTTTTTTGACCTGTCACTAGATTGTAAAAGACTGGAATTTTCTGTCCTATTCTTCTTGGGTTGACAGCATGTTGAAAAAAGCACTTGTTTGCAGTAGGGCGGAGAGGACCTCCACCTCTCCTGTGTAAACTTGCCTTTGCTGGCTGCCCTGGAGCTGGGTGCTGTTGGCTGAAGTTCAGTAGGTTCAGTGTGATTACTCGTCTCTGCTGGCACCTGTTCAATTCTCTCTCAGGGCAGGATGATTTGAATGCTGACGTACATGCTACGTCTCATGACATGAGCTCTGCAGGCCCCGGCTTGTAGTGGAGTGAAGGCCTCCGTTTATTGAAGACATGTTTGTTTGGAACAGATCTGTGACAAATTACCCTACACTCAGCGCAAAGATTGATCAGGCTATTTGTAACCTACTCTTGAGGCCCTGCGAATGGTACATTCTCATGCATTTATGACAGCACTTTTAATGTATGTGCTTACCAACGTGCAGATGTTTTCACAGAAATGCACGTGTCGTTTGCAGGCTTTTGTCCCCATGTGCTTCATATCAATTACTAGTTGTAAACACTTTCCTGTACAAACTGATTGTAGCTCTTTATAGGGCTGCGTGATTCATGGGTACAAAACAAAATTGCAAAACGGCTTAGTGCGATTCAATTAAATGGATGTATGCATTAGGTTGTTTAAAGTGAAGTCAGTTTTATCACATTTTATTTAATAATTATTTAAATATATTAATTACTTAACAATTATTCATTTTATGTAAAATGTAAAATTAATGTGAAATTTGTATTAATAAATTACTTTAAATACTCAGTTTTTTTTATCACATTATTAATAATTTATTATTATTTTATAATGAAGTAAATATTTTATTAATAATATATATATATATATATATATATATATAATTTTTAATGCATTGTATTAGCATTATTTCATTCTATGGTTGTAATGTAAAAAAAAAAGTACCATTAAAAATAATTTAATAAATAATTTAATAATTTTAATTATCCATTTTATTTTAGTTAGTAATAATAATGAATAGGTTTTACAATTTTTTACATTTATTTTTGTTTAAGTGAATGTAATGTAAAATTGAATTAAATGAAATTAAATCATTATTTAAATTATTTTTTAAAAAGTGTATTTTTTATTTACAGTCAATATTACAATATTCATATACTAATTTCTTATGTTGCTTTATTTGTGGTTTATCTTTTTCTTCTTCTTTGTCTTATTGTTATTATTTTATTTTCATTTTGTTATATAAACGCAAACTTTTGGCCAACAAACTTGGATTTTCTTTTTCTTTTTTAAATGCAATTCAGTTCACTTGTGACTGGCCCCTTGACTGGTAGACTTGAAGTCTGGTCCGCTTATTTTAATTTTATTTATATTTGAAAAGAAAAAAGATGAATAGTGTTCAGAAGGAATTATGTTTGAATGCCACTCTTTCTTTTGGCAAACAACATCTAACACTTGTTTTGTGTGTTTGTTCTTGCTCGGTTACTAAGACACACCAATGCAGACCATTATCACAAAAGCGCAGCTTGTTTCACAGTTGATCTGTTAGATGCCAAGTACAAAGTAATAGTGTCGACTTGAGTTCAGCGCTTTGATATAAACATGTTTTCAGACCGCCTGTGAAATGGAAAAGAGCATCTTTGTTGATCAGTCAGTCACTAACAGTTGTTTTCCACCCAGAGAGGGACGGGCTTGAGCGTTTGTGTGTACCTGAGGATATTTTGAGACTCTTTTATGTGTGTGAGAATTGTGGAGGTGGTTGTGTTCGGCGAGACCGCTGTCAATCTTTCAATGTAGACAAAAATCACTTCAAGCTGAGTTTTATGAATGTTGCCAAAATGTCATAAGCATGATGTGGCATTTCCAAAAAGCAACACTAGCAGACCTCTGTTTGTCTCTCTAGGCAGAATCTGGTTGTGGAGGGTGAACGTTATCCCATAATTCTCAACACCCACTTCAGTCAGAAAGTCTGTGAAGAAGCTAAGCCAGATAATGCAGGCGGTCCGAGAGCCGCGGGTTCTGTGGAGAAATGCAGACCTCCGCCGTTAACCAGGAGCCTGTGGCGGTCACAGACGAGCCAAGTGTCAACCGAGACGTCCATTCCCTGTAAACAGGTTCGTCAGCTGTCCTCTCTCATGTGATCACGGGAAGGAAAACCGAACTTCCCAGAAGAGCCATGTTAGATTTCGAATTCGGCCACACATAAAAATGTGTGAAAGTGCTGTTGGAATAGAGACAGCTGCCGTTTCCTGCGTGACACTCATGCACAGTGCAGATGATTTATGAGGGATGTTAATGCATTAATATTTGCTTTAGTGTAAGAACGAAGCCAAATTTTGATGTTCGACAAGACCCCGGCGTAACAAATTCTTTTTTTGAAGAATAATACCGTACTACTCAAAATAAACAGGGCAGTTTAGTCCGGACAGAATCTGCCTTGGTTGTAAACACATATACACACAAATACAGTAAAAACAGGAACATGGCGAAATATTATTGGAATTTAAAGGAATAGTTCAACTAAAAATGGAAATTCTGTCATCATTTACTCGCCCTCGAGTGTTTCCAAACCTGTATGAATTTCTTTGTTCTGCTGAACACAAAGATATTTTGAAAAAAGTTTGTAACCAAGCTGTTTTGGGTAAATTGATTCTTGTCATGCAAAGCTGTATTTTCAGCATCATTACTATAGTCTTCAGTATTACGTGATCCTTCAGAAATCATTCTACTAAGCTGATTTGCTGCTCAAGAAACAAATTCCGAGAGCTTTCTTACCCTTCATAGACAGCAAGGGAACTACCACAATCAAGACTCAGAAGGGTAGTAAGACGTCATTAAAATAGTCCATGTGGCTGGTTAGTGGTTCAGCAGTAATTTTGTTTTGAAGCTACGAGAATATCTTGTGTGCACAAATGACTATTCAACAATTTCTTCTCCTCAGTGTCAGACTTTGACTCAAATTTGTGAGAGTACAAATGATGGCAAATGTCTTGGCCTTGAATGTGGTAGTTGTGTTGCTGTCTATGCAGGATCAGAAAGCTCTCAGATTTCCAAATATATATAAATTGTCTTCCAAAGATGAGCTGATATTACGTTGAAGTCATAAAAACAACTTCTACTGGTGTGTTTAGGGAAAAAGTAAAATTTTTTAGTTTTTCCATATTCAAGGTTGGTCAGATGAACAAAGGCGGAGTTCGTAAGTCTCTGCTGGATGCAGTGGAGGATTGTGGGGCATCGGGCTCTCAAAGCGGTCCTGTTGAAGTGGTTGTTCAGAGGGTCTACTGCATACGCATCACCCAGTCCCTACACAGAGCTTCTCTCCAACACAGAGCGCTCTACAAACCTCCACCAGAATCAGCACCACCTCAACACATTGGCAGGTACTGGACCTCTGTTTCTTTTCTCTGGTTTAGATAACACCGTTACTTGGAGAGAGAAATGGAAATTTCACTGTGTCACAAAAAAACTGTGTCAAAGGCAACAGTATGCATATATTTATTTTCAAAAGTTTGTGGATGGTAAGATTTTTGATTCACCAACTTTTTTTTTTTTTTTTATCAAAAACACAGAAAGAGTGACATTATGGAATATTATTATAATTTAAAATAAATATTTTTTTATATATTTTAAAATGTAATTTATTTCTCATGCAAAGATGAATTTTCAGCACCTCTACTCCAGTCTTCTGTCTCGCGATCCTTCTAAAATCATTTTGATTTGCTGCTCAAGAAACATTTCTTATTATTATCAATGTTTAAAACAGTTGTGATGCTCTTATTTTTGTGAAAACTGTTTAATGTTCAAATGAACAAAAAAAAATAGCTTTTGAATGGTAGTGCATGCATGCACGCAGAATATATTGTAATTTACCATTAGATTTTTAGTCGCAAAAGCAGAAAGCCCTGTTTTCACAATGCATAGTTTCAAAGCAGCTTTAGAGCAAATATTTTCATTATTGCAGTATTTTTGTTGTTATTTAATTTGCGATAAAACCAAAACGTATCACTGTTACCAGCTCTATGTAAATAAATACAACGTGCAGTTTATCAGCGACTCTCCTTATGCCGTAACCTGCCAAACCTGTTTGACAAACCAGATATCAGTTAGATCTCTAAACCTTCGCTTTAATTTGCTTCTAATAAAATGTATGCGAATTGATTCGGAAAGTGGTTGAGGATATAATTAAATACAGTAATAGGTATGACGGGTACAAATCACAGAATAAACATCAGGACAGAATCTGCTTTGTCAATCTGAGAAGATGCATGGCCTTTTCTGTATGTTTTACAAGACTGTGTGTTTGTACTGCGGTAAAATTAGGCCATTGTCTGTTCTGAACTCCACTGTTAAAGCTCCAAGAGGTCAGTCTCCTCATGGAGTGATAAATAGAGAGAGAGCAACTTTGCTCCATATTCTGTCAATGACTAACCAAACAACCCCTCCCAGTACACAGAGTCCTCTCTTTCTCTCGCTCTATCTCTCTATCTTTCTCTGCCTCACGCAGTTCTCTCGGCCATATGGTAAAACTCTACAAACATCTCTAATTGAGCCCAGCGATGTCAGCAATCCATAGCCACACGCTTCTCAGAAAAAAGGAAATAAAGGACAGAAAGTGAGAGTGAGAATGTGCAAGAAAAAAAAAAGTTTGGAATATGGCCGTAAATCAAGATCAGAAATTATATCTGTAAAAAAACATTAGTGTTTACTTACTATGTCATTGCCAAGGTGCTGTCTGTTACTTGATAGGTGATTACTTGATGGCCCAAGTTAAAAGAGTTCACTGCAGTTTCTTTGATACTCTGTTGACTTCAGTCTTTTTTGTCTAATTATTATAAATTCAATTATTGAATTGAACCTATTGATTTAAATGTAAATGCTGCATCACTGTGACATAGAGGGAAAGTGTAAGGATAAGTCAGAGAGTTAAGGTGCTTGCATACGAGTATGCATTTTTTCTTCTTTTATCATTTCCTATCAAAATGCAATGACCTTTAATTAAGAACATTAATCATTTTCTGCAACAGATGACCATGTTGTCATTCATTGACCATTGAGAAGATCAAGTAGGTTCAGCCGTGCTTTCATAAATTAAATTAATTTTATTCCTGCTTGAAATTACACGTAGAGGATGTGCAATTTTAACCAATAAATATATCCCAGTATTTTTGAGGGATTTTATTTAGTTGTTGGTAACAATAAACAATATTTTGGGTATTTTGGCTGGTTTAAACCTGT
Source organism: Enteromius trimaculatus (assembly GCA_032361065.1). Lineage (NCBI taxonomy): Eukaryota > Metazoa > Chordata > Actinopteri > Cypriniformes > Cyprinidae > Enteromius > Enteromius trimaculatus. Next base: position 14,661,487 of record JAUMHP010000082.1, on the reverse strand, counting down.
CATGATGTGGCACTAAAACCGCCAGTAGGTGGCGACAAGTGCACGTCTTAATGAGTGATTCGTTGAATGATTTGTTCAAAATGACTGGTCTGTTGACCTATTTGGGTGTTTGAAACGTTTTTGTGGGCCTATCTGGTGGCAAAGAATGAGCCTTAGAATAGCAGAATACAATGAGAAGTAATATTTTGAAATTCTGACTTTTTCCTCACAATTCTGAGATTATATCTCACAGTTCTGATTAGAAAAATCACGTCATTCTCCCTCGGCTCAGAATCATGAATTTATATCTCATACTTCTGGCCTTTTTTCCTCAGAATTGATGAATTCGCAATTATTGAGTTAAGTCAGGTCATTAAGTCTGAACTAGGAGAAAAATCAACTGTGAAATAAAATAGGTAAATGTTATGTAAAATAGTATAGGTTTCAATAGTACAGTACATCAGCATATATGGCTTCTTGTGGAGCTATTTTCATTGACGAAACAGAAAAAAGATATTGCGTCTAAAATGAAAATGTACAATTTACAGTCACTCGGAGAAACGGCATCCTCGCTTGTTGTGCCGTCACTAAATTACATGATATCATGATACAAAACCTATACAGGGACATTTTTCCCTCATAACTTGGATTCTAACTACATTCAATAGACTTCATCACTCTTTTAGACTCTCAAGATGACATTATTGAGTAACTAAATAATACTACACTAATGTCAGTGTGCACATCATTAAAGCAACACTGACATGGATGAAAGATATCTCACTCCCCAAGTGACACGACTCTTTCTGCCCCCTCAAAATGAATCTTCTGCATTCCTATCTGGCAGATGTGCTTTTTCTTTGAGGGTGCCTTTATGGTCAGAGGTTTGTTATGAAACGATTCAATGGTAAACGCAAGACAATGTGAAACCAAATCTGTTTCTGTGCAGTGTCAGTGTGTGCAGGTTTTAATTACGCTCAAGCTGCATGTATTCAGGAAGACTGAAATCGTTTCCACAGGTTAATCACCCATGTTCTCCTTCCTCACACGCCCCCGGTCTCTCCACTGCTCTGAGACACGTTGTTCTGTTGTCAAAAAATGCAAGTGGTGTTGTGTTGATGGAAAAAGAGTCATTTGACTGTCGGTAACCGGACCCGTGTCAGACGCTACAGCATACCGTAAACACTGGAGCTCAGGAAGACCAGACACTTTGGTATGGAGTGTGTGTTGACAGGGGAGACCCTGAGTGGACCAAAGCTGGTGCTGACAAAAATGGAGCCAACACATACACATGATGCATAACATTTTTAACAGATCCCAGCACATGACTAGATGGCATTCGCTCATGTCTGTCACTCACGCCCTGTTTTTTTTTTTCTCTCTTAAAGCAGTCTTGATCGCTGAGAATGAGATTTTTTTTTTTTTTTTTTTTTTTTTTAGTCCAGGACCAAGATGATTTATGAGCAAGTATTCAATGCAGAACCTATTCGAATTATTGATTTGTTTTTGACACTAAAATAAATAATCAATAATAAATTACGAAGAAGAATCGTACACTTTTATTATAATTGTTGTTGGTGTTATTATTGCTAATAAATCGATTTTTTTTTCACTGGTTTGTTTTTTAACTATTATTATTTTCATTAAAATATTTTGACCGTATTGTTTCCATTTGCACTTTAAAAAAAAATATTGCTTGTTTGTTTGCTTAAGTTGTTTCGGAATAATTTTAATAATAATGCAGGCATACTTTTTCTGTGTGTAGTTTAATGCTTATTTATTAAAGTGTCAAAAAAGGAAATCAAATATTTTTTGCAATCTCAATTGCAATTTAAACTACAAATAGGTTTAATCTTTGTTTTGGGTTGGTTCTAGTTGTTAAGCTTATAATGGTACTTAAGATTGAATAGCTGTTACATAAACAGATGAGTATAAAGTACATTTAGTAGCTTTTAACACTGTTTTGTATATATAGTGAGTGTTGTATTACTATAGTGTTTAGGTGGCTGGTAGCACATGATGCACATCAGTAAAGCATCTTTCAGATGCATAAATGCACTTTAACATAGTCATCCACACATTCAAAATGACTCTGCGCAGTATCACTTGATTATGCCATCCCATTATTGCTCCCTTGTGATTTGATTGGTCTTGGTCAAAGTTTTCAGATGTTTTTGTTTTTAGAACTATAAATGATCTCCTTCTGAGTATTTTGTTGAGCTAATGGGTCAGCTGATAGTGTTCAGTTCAACCTCTGCACCTCACTTTTTTTTTTCTTTTTTTTTTTAAATCTAAACGATTTAGTTGTTGCTAAAGCAACCATCACTATTTCTAGTGATCTATACTTACCTTGAAGAATGGATCTTGGCTATCAGTGGGGATGCGCTTTTGCCTTGGACTAGTAACTAACCACCCGAAACCCCCTTACAACCCCATATAGCAACACCCTAGACAGATTGTCTCGGTTTAATTTGGGACTTTTTGAGAAAAAGGTGCGTGTTTGTTCACTTGCTATAGTGAGGAGATGGTTTACATTTTTTTACTGGAACTTTCCTGTCACACAGTCTTTCCCAAACTTATTTCTGAAGCTAAACTGTGAGCTATTTATATTTTATAAATATATCTAATATATATTTGTTTGCCTAGTTACACAGCAGTAAAAAGCTGTTATTTTAATATTATCATTAATGTCATTTGTAATGATATATTTATTCATATATGTTTTTTTGTTTTGTTTTTATGCTGTTTTGATCTAATAACATTTTATTTCATAAATGTAAATATTTTCAAATGTAGGTATTGTTTCTTACTTTGAGCTGTCTTTGGCTCTGTTTATAAGTGCACTACACACATGCTTAAAATCAGATTATAAACATATGCATGAAATCCATTTTCCATGTTTATACCCTCAAATGTGCAGCTTAGATGTTGACAATATTTATTATTTTCATGTGTGTGCTTCAAGACCACCAGTCTCATTACAACCAGTTTGCAGTTACGTCCTGCCCTTCTTTTTTTCTCCCCGTTATGTTTCTTTCTCCTCCTTGAGTTTTTGTGGCCACTTTCCAGACAATAATTAGCATTTAACTTTTGGTCCAAGAAGATATGTTGTTCCAGTAAAAACTCAGAGCAGTATAAACAGGCTGAAGAAGTTCTCTGTGCTCAGACAGGAGGGGTTGGATGTTTTCTAGAAGAAGTGGAACACAATGTGCTTTACGTGTCGGATTACAGCCCTGTTTATCAAAAGCTCCGCTCACATTGGCCAGAGCCGTGGCGGAAGGAATCCCGCCCACTGCGCTTCAGCCAGTCATCTGCCAGAGAAGTTTTGGTGGATGTCTGAAGGAAATGGAGGGGAGTGGGGTACCTACATCGAGTAGGCTTGTGTGAAATGTGTCTGTGTGTGTGTGTGTTTGGACAAGCTCAATGGATCGCAGTTCCTGGAAGCGCCTCCAAGTTGCTGCGAATTCCTGCGAACGCTCACAATAACAGATTCCTGAAAGTGGCTAGTGACTGCGGTTGACCAATGACAGAGACCCGGTGGGGGCATTGGCCCCCAGTCCTGCTCCGCTGGAGGAAGCGCCTGAAACAGGGAATAAAGAAGAGGGTTGTTTATGTAAACCTGGCCATACCACAGAATGCTACTGCCCAGTCACCCCTCCTGTTCTCTGGTTTCATAGACACACGGGTCTAAACAAGCCTCAGTGTTCACAACCACACTCACTTAACCCCCGTGTTCTTTAGCTGCGCTACAACAGGGTAACAACAGGTCAGGATGAACCCAGATATGCCAGTCATGGTTTATCAAAGGTCAGCTGATATCACGTGATCAAAGTTAGCTTTTATCAAGTTTACCTGCTTTTTTTGTCTGTTTTAAGGCTGATTTTTCTTTGTTTGTTAGTGCTTGGAGTTGAGACTTACTATTTAAACTATTGTCAACTTGATTGCACAGACATTATTGGAAGAGAACTGAACTGGATGATAATGTCAGTGTTTCCTAAAGAGCTGTACTAGAATGCTTAAAGAGGTCATAAAATGATTTTGTGTATGTGGAGTAATGCAATCTATTTGTGTGGTTTAACTTTCAAAAACACATTGTTTTCCACACACTGTACATCATTTTTTCTCCTCTAAGCTCGCCTTCTTGAAATGGGTTGATGTGTACAAAGCTCATCGTTCTTAAAAAGCGAGGTGTTCTCTGATTGGCCAGCTAGCCAGTGCACTGTAATTGGCTGAATACGTCAAGCGTTTTGTGGAAATGTTATGCCCCTTTCCATTACGTGATGCCGTGTCCCGGCACTGTGACACAAAAACAGTAAAAGCCATTACGTTAAATGAGGCATTTGTTGCATCCAGTGAGAACATAACTACTGATTATAATGACTTAGTACTATCTTTTTAGGCGTCGTGTTACATCACGCCTCGTAAACATAACACCATGTCTGCATTAGTGATCAGAGAAATGACAACCACCAAGCATTACTCTAAGTCATGTTTGAATAGTAAGTAGCAGATTCTGTTAATTAAAAAAATTGACTTAAGGGTTCCTGTACCCGGTACTCTGCGGACCCGCCGGCGGGTCCAAAATTACATTCAAATTGTACCTTGAATTTTTAACCCTTTGCATGCACCAATAACCCCATATGTGGTACCATTTGAAAGCTTAGAATCTCTATTTTA
>JAUMHP010000082.1:14613672-14627688 GCA_032361065.1 Enteromius trimaculatus | reverse complement strand
CAGGTTCAGCCAGAGATGTCGCTCCTGGGCCACCGCGGTGGACATCACCTGACCAAGGGCACGCGTTGTGACTTCCGACGGTCCAACGACTTCCCGCGGGAAGGACGCGAGGGGAGCCGTCTCACGAATGAGAGGCGAGTACTCAACGTAGCCATGGTCATCCACTCGCAATGAGCGCACTGACCATCCACGAAAGCCACCTCAGCGTGCTCTCGGCCCAGACACGTGAGGCAGTGATCATGTCCGTCCGAAGAGGTGAGGAAACTCCCGCACCCAGAAATGCTCGGTCGGATCGACATCCTGAAGAACGTTTCACCAACCGTGGGAAAATTGCCCAGGGAAGACCTTACGCGCCAACTCCGTGCACTCAGAGGTCTTTGCTCGATATGCAAAATTACTGGCACAGGATCCGCTGACAGCCGCCCAGAGAAACGCTGTCAGACGAGAGAGCATGAGGGTCACAGGGACTCTTGAAGTCAGGACGCTCCACTCTATGGTTCTCCAGAACTCAGTCGAGGGGGTCTCCTTAAGCTCAGGACGGCGAAGGCTCTGAAGTGAAAAGCTGCATGTGATGAGGTGCACCTGGGTGCAATCAAGTGCACGCCAATATTCATTGGTCTTTTGTATAAAGCTCAAGGGCAATTGGTCTCTCTGGCGAGTTCCCATATGTAACGTCAAAGTGACTCGACTGAAAGTGTAACCTAGTTGATAACCTGCAAAAGCGTGTCACTTGCTCAAAATGGATAGCTCATTCCTCAAAGCAAGTATTGATGTCAATGAAAGTGAAAGTCCTGACACCATTGTTCATGAACAAGACAGTCAAATGGCTTTGTCATGTTTTCATTATGACAGTTTACTCTGTAAATTTTTTCCAATGCAAAAGAGTCAGATTTTTGGTGACACTTACTGAAAATGCTCAAGACAGCACTGTATACTATTTGCACAGACATTTGAAAACTACAGTAAAGTTACACATTACTGTATGTAGTGAGGTATCTGAGTACAAGACACTGAATATGCTTCACAGTTTCACAGTTTTACTGCATTTCTGTTTTTTTCAGTTTTACATTCTTATTTACTGTATTCAAACATTGTGCAAATGATTCAATTTAGAAGACATTTTCGGGAAAAAATTTTTGACTGACATGACATAAGCAAATGGTAATGTTATAAAACAGCAGAGAGTTGTATGAAAGCAATTGATGCTTGTCCAAAAGCATTTGCAATTTGTTGGAAGGATTGAGAAACTGCTACTATGATGTGCACAAATGACTACATTTTTTGAGAAATGCATTGACTGTTGTGCAAATGTAAGTACTTTTGTGAGAAATTCACCAAAGCGACTGTAAATTATGACCATTCATCCAAGAAAAGAAAAAGAAATAAAAGCAATCTGTTCAAAGTTGTTTCAAACAGGGGATTTGAAGACTGGGGGTTTTAGAAAGTGATGGTTATCTCATCTTTGAATGTTAAAACTTTTCTCCACCTGCAGGTGTAACAATCGCTACAACCATGCTTTCACAATTTGAAATGATCCATGATTAGTTGATTGAGTCAACAGCAAACGATGATTATATTTCCCACTCCTTCTTCTGATCTGTCTTAGTCAGCAGCATTTCACACCCAGGGCTCTGGAGCAGGTTGTGGAGCTTAAAGGCAAAGGCTCCTAAAGTTAATTGTTACTGACAAGAACAGTCCCTCAAGGTAAAATGCCTCTTTCGTGGGAACAATGGTCAGGAAAAGCCTTTGGTGTGTTTAGTTTGACCTATTGACAAAAATGTCTAGCTCAGGCAAAGCACAATAGATAAAATGTCATGTGTGAAAAATGCCATATATTTTATTTATTTGAGTGTGTCTGTATCTTTAAGTCAGCATTACTGCCCTTTAATCTTGCTGTCTGTAATCAACAGTGTGTTTGTTTGTCATCTATATGATGCTATGCAGAAAAATTCAACTGCATTTTAAAGATAATTGTCTGTAAAACTGAAATAAGTAAAACAAGTATACATGTAATATCTCATGTAATATCAAATGTTTTCAGAAGATTGAATTTTACAAGAAAATATGTTCTAGTTTTTAGTCAGTTGTACTAATAATTTGTGTAAAGAAAGAGAATTCCTCAATTAAACAAATTTGTAGATTTTTCTTTTCATAAAAAATGCAAATAAATTTCATAAATCCAATTATCTTTATTTGCAACTTCAAAAAGGTCCTTACACTGCAATCAGTCATAAAAGTAACATTTAAATTAACATTAACTATTTAAAACAAAAAAGTTATGGTTATTATAGTCAACCAAAACTAAAACTAAAAAGCAAAATACAATAAAATAGTCAAAGCAACATTTTTCATTTATGTTTAATTCCTTAAATAAATAAAATAATAACTAATACCTAATAACTAAAATATAACTAACTTATAAAAACTATATACATAAATAGTTTAAAATTATAGGGGGGGGGACGAATGAAAACTATAACAGGATGATACTAAAATAACATTAAAACATCTGTAAAAATAAATCATCAAATTAAATATATTGGAAAAAAATATGGCTTAATTACATATATTGATAAAAATTGACTAATTTGCCCAATAGTTATGTGTGTTAACAAGTAATTTGAAATTTCGGCCGATGCTGCCTCAGAAGTAGGCATCAAGAAAGCTCCCTTGGTTTTGAAGCAGAGCTAATGTCATCATATATTTAGCAGATTTGAAATGTTATAAAACAGTAAACAAGCATTTCCTGCCACCGCAAGTTAAACCTTAAGCCATAATTCCTGTGCCTCCTATACGGAGGATGAATCGGATAAACAAAGCCTTTGTGGTTTCAATTTTGGCCATACATGTTATGACTCCCGTTAAAGAGCATTTGATACACACCCTCAGAAGAGACGCCGGAGCATTACTGTAGAGCAGTGATTCATTGCACGCTTGTGGCATCATGCTCTCTTACAATGGGAAATTCCACTGGCACAAGTTATTCACGCGCTTACTCAACAATTCACCTGATCTTATTATTACTGTGTAGGAGAGGGACTTAAGACAGGTTTAGGGGGATATAAGACGCTTCTGTTCCCATATAGCACCGGGGCTTAGGTTTACATTAAAGGAACAGTTCTCCCAAACTGTTCCAGACCTTTATGCTTTTAATAAAGTCTCTTGAATTCACCAAGGTTACATTTACTGGATCAAAAATACAGGGAAAAAACGGTAATATTGTGAAATAATTTTGCAACTTTAAAGAACTGTTTTCCAATTGCATATATTGTCAAATGGAATGTATTTATGTGGTGCAAAGTTAAAAGTCTTTTTTTATTTTTATAAATAATCTATCTTTTTTTATCTTTTTATATTTTTATTTGCCTGTAGATCAAAAAAAAAAAAAGATTTAAACTACTAGTAATTTAAAAAATATCACATTTAATACAAAATTTAAAATGTCAATTTTAAATCAATAAATGAAATGTCATTAAAAATCATTTAAAACATAATAAAATGTAATAAAATGTAAAAATAAAATAAAATAAAAATGTTTCAATTAAACTACCAGAAATATACCCTACTTTTCTGACATTTTTATGGTGTTTTTATCATTTTTTTGGCACATGACAGATATGTTCACCATGACCTTCTCTGATCACTGCTCCCCTGCTCCAGGAACACTGTGAGAAGTTATGAATACTTCAGGAAAACTTTCTATCGCTCTCTTTGGCAGGGGAGAGTAAGTCAGCAGTGGGAAGTGCTCAGTCATGTCAGTAAGCATTAGACTCATATTCAGCATGTGTGCATGTGTGAGGTCACAGCCTCAGGGACTGGAGGTGCTGAGGTCAGAGCACAGGAAGTGTTTTCTGCTGCCGTCACTACAGTGTGAAGAGAGAAAGCCAGAGATCCAGAAAATACACTTATCTGTACATCCATTTTATTTGTGGTCAACCTTACAGCTAAACTTTCCAGAGAAAATAACCTACTTTAATATTATATAATAACAATAAAATAATCTAGATCTGTGCAGTGATAGAGAGAGAGAAAAAGATCATTATTTTATTTTATTTTATTTTTTATAATATAACATTTTTAATATTACTGTTTTTATTTAACAGATACGGTCACTATGAACTGCTCTGATCAATACTTCAGGAACACTTTCTATTGCTCAAAATAGTATGCAAAATCTTTTTGAAATCTTCTAAACATCCTTTTTCTGTTTTGTTTTTACATTTTTTTTACAGTTAGCGCAGATGCACTTAGGTCCGTTTATTATTTGCTGTCAAATTACAAGAACGTGAACGTGCATAGTTGAAATATCTGTGCAACATTTCCATTACCTACATAAATCCATATTAAGTCTGTTTATTTTAGCGTTTGGCACTGCGCTCATGAAGATATTTAATGATGTATGTTGTACAGTAAAAGCAGCAGGAATTTAGTTGGAGGCTGTGTGTGCTGTTCGTGTCTCAGTTTGCTGAGGAGCTGGATTATCCCCATGATCCCTTGTTTTCAGGCTGAGGGACTTAAGTGATTCCGGACAAAACAAGTCACCTCTTTCACTCCCAGCGAATGACATTTTCTCTGATAGCTCCAGGTGATCTGCTGATGCTGGAGAGATAAGGACGCTTTTTAAACCTGTCTCCTCTCATATCACTCACAGCACACTGACCAAACCACAACCTGTCAGCTAAGACTATGACCATAGTGTCACTTCCACAATTTCATTTCAAAAATGGACTGACTGAAAATCTACTTTATTTCAGCATATTCTTTGATCTTTTGATTCTATTCTTTATCGTTAATTATTTTAACCAACATGAATAATGACCTTCAATAACCAATACTCACAATTTCACTTTTGGTTCCCCCTAATACTGAATATTTGGTTTCATACTTGCTCTAATATAAAGAGACATATTTTTACAGGTGATTAAACACTCAACTTGTCTGTTTAAAGAAAGAAAAATAAAACAGGTGGTTATTAAGCAAAAAACCTTTTTTTTAACATTTATTATAATAAATCAGCATATTTGAATGATTTATGAAGGATCATGTGACACTGAAGATTGGATTAATGATGCTGAAGATTCTATTTTTCAATTACATTTCTTTTAAAGGTATATTAAAATAGAAAACAGTTATTTTAAAATGTAATAACATGTCAAAATATTACAGTTTACTATATTATAAATTAAATGAATGCAGCATTGGTGAGCAAGAATATAGGTTTTTTTTTTTATTTGTAATTATTGCAAACTTTTGACCAGTAGTATATATGAAGTGTTCATTTGCAAAAACAGATTGAAACTTGATTTTTTTAAAATTCTCAAAAATCTGGTTTATTTATTTATATTATTATTATTATTTTTTTTTTGTTAGTTTTTTTTTATTGTGCTTTCCGGTTAATATCAATCAACCGCAGCTGGGTTGATTAGGTAAAAAAAAAAAAACACACACACACATGTAAACTTACACAAAACTAACTTGCACAATAAAAACATCATAATTTTAGACCTATCCATATTTGCAAATAAACTCTTCAGATATGTTTTATTTATAAGGCCTCCCACTCCCAAACATTTTTCGGTTTCCTCTCTTTAAATTCTACCTTCTTTTGTTTGCACAAGTTTTTTTTCCATCTGTCATCTCTCCCATGCAGGTACATGTCCTCAGGAGTCACTGACATCCATTTCTTTCAGCGTGTCTCTGTTTTTTTAAAGACCGGGCGATAGACCGTGTCTCATTTGTCCTGACACCAAGAGGATTGCTGGGAAATCCGAAATTCACTGCCAGAAATCAACAGATTAGCAACTTCAAAGAGCACAGCTGATATTTTGTGCTTTGAATGAACCTTGCACATATAGTCTGTGAAAAGATGGAAGTATTTCTGTCAGCTCTCTCAGCTGTAGCGGCGTTTATGGGTGTCTGTGTGAGACTCAACTGAACGCAGCCCTCTTGTGATGAAGGCACTGATAGACCTTCACACAGGTGATTGTGATGAAGGTTTAATTACAGGGGTCTGTCTGGACACGACAAGACTTGCTTATTTACATAGCTGTGAGGTTTAGGGATTTGTGTCAGAGCTCACACACAGTCTCCATTCCATTAAACATAGTTTGTCATAAAACCTTGCTTTGATGGGATTTTTTTTTTAAACCCCAGCATTTATTATTTATTTATTTGTATTTTTTAAAGAAGCAAATGCGTTTGTAACCTATGCACATGCAAACAAAACATTAAAGGGGCATTTTCATTTTTGATACAGCTATGTCTAGTCAAAAAGTAGTATATTTAAAATCCATTTATTTTATAGTTCAAATCTATATTTCTATCTATATTTATATTAAGTGACATTTCACTTGAGACTTACTAATAGCCTATAAAAAATTATAATGAAACTTTATTTGCACAGTGCTCAATTCCTAATATCAAGCCTAAAATGTGTTTTAATGTAACTATTGATAACATGCATGATGTTTTAGCACTGCTTTTACACTGAACAATATAAAACAGCCAGAGCCTCAGGAAATCTGATTCTTGCGAACCGTTTGTTATTCTAAAATATATATTGCTGGCCAATCAGAATCAAGTATTTGAGACAGCTGAGAAATAATGAACTTTCTGTTCAAGTCCTAATGACTTTTCCTATTTAACATGAGATAAAACATTGGCTGAGGTATTTGTGTGTATCTAAGAGGGTGTGTGTGTGTGTGTGAGTGTGTGTGTGGAGCACAGCTCTGACTTGCCCTCACAGATTTCAGCAGGTTTGAAATCCCTTTATCTACCTCTTCTGTGCACCTGCCACAGGCCGCACACACACACACACACACTCACACACACAGGCCTCAGCATGTCACATTCAGCAATCTCTTCTCGTCTAAACCAGATTGCTTTAACCCACGTTTCCTCTGAGAGCGTCTCACTGTCCACATGTGCAAACAAGAAGCTCTGGACAGCACTGTCATATAGAGCTGCTGTCGTAAAGGTGACTTCCACGAGCATTTACCACAAAATCAAAAGGAAACAAACAAAGAAAACAGTCTAATTTTATGACCAGGAAGATTTTTTTAATGCATGTTGACATTATGGCACGACATTTTGACATTGCTATTATTATGCAACAAAATAAATAAATAAATAATAGTAATATTTAACAATATAAATGTAAATATATAACTCTGAAAAATATTATTTATTGAATTTATAATGTTTTTAAGGTAAGTGGTACATTTATTTTAATATAGCTAGAACAAATGGTTTGCAACCACATACATTAAAACCTTTGGTATAATTTCTTTAGTGTACTGTAAATAATTTTTTTTAAGATAAATATAAATAAATAAATTAAATGTAAATGTAAATATTTATTTAAATTAGTGTTACTTTAGTGTTGTTGATAATATAGTCTATATATAATCTATATTATAATAATTGTATTTGTTCATATTATGAATTAGCTTTTTTAAACATTAATTTTATTCTATTTTAGAATTTCAACAAGTTGTATTTTAGTAGTATTTTATTCCTGCCTTCATTCAATTACAGAACTTTTTAAATAGTTTTTTTAATTTCAGGTTTAATTTTATTAAACAATATATATACACATTTTTTTTTTTTTACTGTAATGGCATCCCAAATTACTGTAATTAAATACTGTACTTAAATTGAGAAAAATATGAAGTACACAATTTACAAGTATTGAAAATTTGGGTGGAGATGGCTTAATTATTATGAATGTATGTCACAATTCAAATAATATTATATATGCTTCTTATTAATGATCTATGTAATTTTGTCTTTTGATTTTAAGCTACAGATACTTGGATGTGTTCTTAACAGATTTATCTAAATCTCTTTATCTATACATTTTAAATGCAAGCTACTCTTTAGTTCAAAAAAATATTCACACTATTAACTACGACATTTGCCTCAATAAACTTTTAATTTGCTAGCTAGTTGTTAAATTTAGGTTAAGGGATAAATACAGTCATTCAGAATAAGGCATTAGGCTTATCAGTGCTTCATAAGTACTAATAAACAGCCAATATGTTAGTAATATCCATGGTAAAAAGCAAATAATGAGAATTGGTCCCTAAAACTAAAGTGTTTCCCGCTACTCCTGCACTACATCCCAGTGATTCAGCATTTATGATCCTAGTTTAATTTGAGTCTGGAAAAAAGATGCTGTTTGGCAGTTCGGGCTCGTAATCTATCGTAATGCTCCTTGTCGTTGAACGCCGGGCCTCCATCTTAAATATGCAACAGACAGAGAAGTGCTTCACATTGTATATTTAGATTTATTGGAGCGACTGGAAGTCGGTGTGCTGTTACATATGTGAGGGACTTCAATGCATTCACCGCGCTCGAGGGAAAATCCACAAAGCGATCGACTTCACACAGAGCAAAAAGCTAAATTCTTTCAAATAAACAGTCGTTTGGCCTCATCGTCCCACGGTTTGTGGCTCCAAACATCAAATTACCCTCACCTCCTCCTTAAAACCCAGGCGCATAGTTTATGCGGCTCACCTACAAGCCTGGAGCTGCAGTATTACATGCGATTTGAGCTACACCTGCAGCCACCGAACAAGTGTATGAGTGTCTGGGCTGTCGTGTTCAAACCTGCCTGCTCTTTCTGTGTCTCAGGTGAGGAATGCTGCGTTAAGAATATCAGGTGCAGCAGGACGCGTGGCAGCATGCTAAGAACAGATAACCTGCTCCACCGCGGCCGTATGCAACCGATTGCCAAACTTCCTCCAGTTTGATCTGAAACAAACACTGACGAATGGGTCGTCATGAACCGGGGAGGATGTTGCTTCATGATGGAGTCAAAAGAATAGACTCTCTGAAGAAAACAAAGCATGTGTTGCTTTAGCTTGAGAACAACGCTTGAGTCAGAGTTGAACTGGGCGGAGGTTGATAACTGTAGCCCGGGGTGATGAAAATCTGGCCCTCTCTCTTTCTCGCTCTTTCCTACCTCCTCCACTCCACCCTTTTCTGGTAAAAGGGTGTATGAGGTGAAGAGAATGCAGTTTTTATCTTTTCTGTGTTAGTTACAGTGAATTTTTAGTCGACACAATAAAGTAGATGCTTAAGGGTTTGATCTTTTTTCGATTGCCGTTGCTAAGAATCCACTCAGGCACCCTAGCAACTGCATGGCAACACCCTGGATACAACACTGTACATCACAATGACATAAGTGTTGTCTGTTAAAAAAAAAAAAAGTATATATATATATATATATATATGTATGTAGATAGATATTTTTATGCAAGTTAAATATGAGCACAGTATATTTTATATATATATATATTTATAATCATACATCATTTAAAAAAATTATATATATATATATATATGATTCATAAAATAAAATATAAAATGAAATTTAAATATATGTATGAATATATAAATTAAAAATTATATATATATAAATAATGAATAATATATTACTATAAATAATGAATATATATAAATAATGAATAATAACTCATTAATACATTTAAAAAGAAAAAAGTTTATTGTACATGTATAAATATGTATGAAAATAACATTTAAATCATTTTAATAAGCAATATCTGTCTATCTATATATCTGTCTGGTTGTCTGTATATATATAGTTTTTACAATATATGATCTTAAGTTGTATTAATATAGGTGAATTTTTGTTTTATTTTTAACCTGTATTTTGCATTTCGCACTGACTTAATGGAATTATCCACAAAATGAATAAATTACCTGTATATTTTAAATGTTTAAGGTATATAAATACGTATGTATGAATATAATATTACATATTCTTGTAATATGTGCTTTCTGAAGCCTTTTACTAGAATTAATCAATAGATTAGGATTTTTATATATGCCATTTGGATTCGAACTTGCTCAGTGCGTTGCGCACAGATGCTGTAAACCCTGCACCATGATGCTTTCTCATGCTTTGCTAACACCTACCTAGCATCTGTGACTGTTATAATTATAGTTGTACATTCAGTCATCGCTCCATATGCCTCTGCTGTAATATAACCAAAGCAGTCAAACTCCAAATAAACCATAATCAGATGCATAATGGTGTATTGCAAAACAGACGTTTTATTTTGTTCACAGGGCATGCACCGCTCGTGAGTTACTGTGACAAGTCATAGAAAGTCTCCTAGTGTTTTGTTTTCCCTAGCCAAGGCCTTCTGTTCTTAGCACAATAAATCAAACCCAATTAGATATCATTCATCGTTGAGTTACGAGTCATTATGTTCCACTCAGATTCATTCATTAGACACAGTTTTCGCTTTTAGACACTTTCCCCCCGGTTCTGTTATTGTTGCCCCTTTGGAGGCGAGGGAGATAGTATTTATCATTGAACGCCAAGCGAACGAAGAAAAAAAAAAAAGAGGAGGAAAAGAAAAGGTTGAGGGGGCCCTTCTCAAGTTTTCATTTTTCCAGAATGTGTGTGTTTTTGTTGTCTTAAGTTTTCCTTGGTGGCGGTGAACAAAGTGTTCCTCTGTGGAGCGGGTGCTGGGGCTCGCAGACACTCTGTCTGTACTGGGAGTTCCTGTTCCCAAGTCCAAAACCCACAGACCCACAGCAAAGAGGACAAGGTCAGCTTTTGCTCTCCAACATAAGAGGCGCATTACTGCAGACGAGTTGCAGCCCTTGGCAGGCGCAGATAAGTGCGTGTGTGTGTTTTGATGGTGGATGGTTAAATGGTGCTTTTAACTATCCAAATACTCACATTGCACTTGTAAGTGGCTGAAATGGACAGTTTCAATCAACCGCTTTGCACATGTGAATGTAATTTCCACCTGTCTTGTGTGTTTCCATCAGATTTTACAAAGAAGCACTATGCTATTATTTTTGGACATAACCATATCAGGTTATGTCCAAAGTGCTACTACCGTGGTATCAGGGTTGTGTGTCTTATGTCTTCCTGAATTTGAATCAAGCTAACAAATAGGATGCAGAAGCAACATTTAGCAAAGTTTAGACGTTTAGAAACTTTGAATGTTGTCTTTTTAGGCCTTAAGACTGATATATATATATGGTCTTGTTAAGATATATAGCAGAGTATCATTAGCATAAAAATGGAAACTAATCCAGTATTTTATAATAATATTACCAAGGAACATGTGTTTTGAAAACAGCAGAGGACCTAGGACAGATCCTTGTGGTACTCCATACTTTACTTGTGATAACTGAGATTGACAAAACAAAAGTTACAAGAAAATATATGCAATGATAGAATGAAAGAATATAATATAAATAGTACGCCAAATAAAAAAGAAAACTTATTGATTATTGAACTTATACGTTTGGCGTGCATATAATACACAGTTTTCACTTGCATATTATATGCACACTGTAAAAAATGACAGCGATTTTAACGGTAAACAACTACAGTAATAACCTGTTAAATGGTTAATGGTAAGATCCTGTAAAACTTAACAGGAAAACTGACCTTACCAGAATTCCCTGCATTGCATTTTAAATTTAAGTTATTTTCTTTGAAATAACTGTTTTTTTCTGTTTAATGGAGTTGTAGGTTGTAAAATTAATGTTTATTACATATTTGAGCTTAATGAGTCTCAACATGATGGTGTTTAGTGTTTGTGTGAACGACACTGAACGTCTTCTATATGTGTTCTTATTTAAAAGCTGCTTGTGATGGGCTTTGGTGGTTCATGATGTGACTTTCTCTTCATCACCTGTATTTGGAGCTTATCAGTGTATTTCAAAGAAACAAAACAGATTTCACTGCTTTTTAGAGGTTGGTATATTAAACATTATATCAGTAAGTGAAAATTACGTTATTTAGCTGTAAATTGTACTTAAACCATAAAACCTAAAATACCGTTACATATTGTTTTTTACAGTGCAGTTTTTGCATACATATGATGCGCACATACCCCACAATCCTATTCTGCATCATTCTGTCCATTCTAGCTAATTCTACCATCACCTCATAACACATCATCAAGTCCATTTTTGAGTGTCAATATCACAAGTTTTATTTTATTTTTATTTGCAATGCTATTTATACACACGTTTATGAGCTATACTCATAGAATGATAGCTATAATGATAGAATGAAAGATATAATAATAGATATAGAACACTTCATTGCTCTATAAAGAATACATGTTTACATCTACACTTTTGGATTTTAATTTTCCAGTTAAATGTAGAAATGAGTAGTGATGATCGACTCGGCACCACTAAGCATTTGCTAAGCTCATCTTATGTCCATCCATGCCTGTTTTCTTTTTTCTCCACACACATTCCTAGGGTTCGGTCAGGATTATCAGGTCTGGATTCCAGCCGTGGTCAGACATCATAAAAGAGGTTGAAGAGCATCAGTGTAAGAGATTAAGAGAAAAACACAGAGGGCCTGTTATCAGATGAGAGCGTCACAGGTCCATGGTGCGAGCCTTTGATGTTCAGGGTCCTCGTAAGACACCGTAACTCTCTCATCCATCCGTCTGCACTGATGTGCTACAGCCCCGCTGAGGTTTCCTGATGCTCAGTCAGCTCAACTGCAGAAAGTTTAAACAGTAAGAATTTGGGGTTTTATTGCATTTGGCTCTAGAGCCAAAACAAGCCGATTTATCTCTTCATTGATGTCTCGATTTACGTCATTTGGCTGATGTAAAGCCCTCCTTAGATTGGGATGCAATGGAGATAAGAAATGTATTGATGTATTAGGATGTTCGTACACAAGCCGATCTACTTCCACACCAGAGGAAAGAAGCATCATAACTGATGGAAGTTTTCTGACCTTTGCTGAAGCTGATATTTCTTTTAGTGTAACCTGATATTTGTTGCTAGGGTGTCCTGCGTGAGCTAGGTTTTTGATAATCTGTTGCTAGTGATGTTCTTGAAGGTTAATTGTTAGCCATCTTTATTATTATATTGTTGCTAGGGTGTTGTAGGTGGTTGCTAGGTCATTGCTAATGTTCTGATTGGTTGCTAGGTTGTTTGCTCCACAGTTATATAGGTTTTGATGGTGTTCTGGGTGGTCACTAAGGCATTGGTAAGTAGTTTCTAGGGCGTTCTTAGCGGTCTAGGCTTTTGCTAAGCGGTTGTAATGCAATAAAAAATATTCCCCAGAATTTATATATTTGGCTACATTCTTTTTTCAGAAGATCTCGTGTTTTTGACATGACACCTGATTTAGAATTTGCACTCTTAGAAAACTGTGACTTCGGTGATACTATTGAAAAATGTCCACCTTTATTTAAACCTAAAAAGTGAATGTGAAAATGACGTGAACTTGGGACCTTTTGTGTGTTGGCAAGTGCATATTAGTACATAAAGTGTACATATGAGATCTAAATGAGTACCTGACGTTTAAACCTTAAGTGTACATTTTAATACCATATACTAGTACCAAATGTGTACATGCCCAACGTGTATTTATTAATGCTTAAAGTGTACAGATTAGTGCCTAAAGTGTACACACTAGTACATAAAGTGTATATATTAGTGCCTAAAGTGTACATACTAGTACCCAAAGTATATTTATTAATACCTAAAGCGTACATACTAGTGCCCAAAGTGTATTTATTAATGTTTAAAGTGTACAGATTAGTGCCTAAAGTGTGCACACTAGTGCCTAAAGTGTACATACTAGTACCTAAAGTGTATATATTAGTGCCTAAATTGTACATACTAGTGCCTAAAGTGTGCACACTAGTGCCTAAAGTGTACATACCTAAAGTGTACATACTAGTCCCTAAAGTGTACACACTAGTACCTAAAGTGTATATATTAGTGCCTAAATTGTACATACTAGTGCCTAAAGTGTGCACACTAGTGTCTAAAGTGCACATACTAGTGTCTAAAGTGTACATACTAGTGCCTAAAGTGTGCACACTAGTGCCTAAAGTGTACATACCTAAAGTGTATATATTAGTGCCTAAATTGTACATACTAGTGCCTAAAGTGTGCACACCAGTGTCTAAATTGTACATACTAGTGCCTAAAGTGTGCACACTAGTGTCTAAAGTGCACATACTAGTGTCTAAAGTGTACATA
>JAUMHP010000082.1:14592152-14613572 GCA_032361065.1 Enteromius trimaculatus | reverse complement strand
CTAGTGCCTAAAGTGTACACACTAGTACCTAAAGTGTATAAATTAGTGCCTAAATTGTACATACTAGTGACTAAAGTGTACATATTAGTGCTTAAAGTATATTTATTAATACCTAAAGCGTACATACTAGTGCCTAAAATGTATTTATTAATGTTTAAAGTGTACAGATTAATACCTAAAGTGTACATACTAGTGCCTGAAGTGTGCACACTAGTGCCTAGAGTGTACATACCTAAAGTGTACATACTGGTGTCTAAAGTGTACATATTAGTGCTTAAAGTGTATTTATTAGTGCCAAAATTGTACATACTAGTACCCAAAGTATATTTATTAATACCTAAAGCGTACATACTAGTTCCCAAAGTGTATTTATTAATGTTTAAAGTGTACATATTAGTGCCTAAAGTGTATATACCTACATGCTAATGCCTAAAGTGTACATATTAAGTGTATTAATCAGTGCCTAAAGTGTACATACCTAAAGTGTAATAGTAGTACTTAAAGTCTACATATTAATGCCTAAAGCGTACATACTAGTGCCCAAAGTGTATTTATTAATGCTTAAAGTTTACATATTAGAGCTAAAGTGAATTTATTAGTGCCTGAAGTGTACATACAGTACCTTTTGAAAAGTACCCTTTTTCTGCGAATGTGCTCGGCATCTCAGCATCACTCTGAAGTGTTCATTGTGGTCTGTCTGTAGTTTTGGCCGTGAGCTGCACTATACCTCAGCAGTTCACCAGACCTCTGAACTGATCCAGAGCAGATAACTCACCCGTATATCAGCAGCAGGCAGAGACTAGTGGAGTGCAGCTTGACGTTATCTCTCTGTGAGTGTGTCTGGCCTCTTATCCGCCTCAACGGCTAAAATCTCACATCCCAGAGATGCTTTCAGGCAACAAATTCAGTCATTTACAGTTCAAGCGCCCATCGACGGCTATGTAATCACACAGAAAAACTTTGTTGTTTTCAAAATGCAATTTAAACTAATTTTCTCAAAGAACTAGTTCGAGTGAATCAGGTGTTGTGCAACAAAGAGCTTTCCCATATTAAGGAAAAATCATCCAAAGCGGATGCTTGCCAAGTGATGCAAGATCAGAAATGACCCCTGCAGACATGAAGAGAAAGGAAAAAAAGTGACTCAAATGGAAAAAACAGAGCTGAAGAAGAATGAAATGCTTGGGTCTTTCATTCTGAATGTTCAAAAGTCCCCGAAGTGCACTATAATGTTACTATTATCATCACCTTCCACCAGATATCATTCATTTCTTGGGGCTGTTGAAACACTCCCAGAACTTGTGCAGTGTCTCAGTTTCCATTTTACACACGACGGCGCCTGAACGCTGATGAGCAACACTTGCACGGATGGAAAAATCATACACTTTTATTTTTGCTTGTAAACTTGTATTATTGAGGAACAAATGGTTATGATATGATGCATTTGGAAGGAAATCCATTGTTGTAATTAATGTGAAAAATCAACTATAAATCAAACAATTGACCATATTGTTATTATTTACATTATATAATTATATCTTAAATGAAAATCAAAGATATTTAGATTATTAATTGTAATTCTTAATTACTTTACAACTGGAAAAGGATTATATAATTAGATTCAATAATTGTTGAAATTAAAAAGAATTTTGTATTTAAATCCTGATTTTTCATCATTATAAATTCTAGAATGATTTACATAAGTATATGTCACAGACAAGCCAGGCCCTGCCCCCACCTAATCACAGTATACACTCTCTCCAGAATTCTGATCACTGCCACCTGACAATCATCACCGCACTAATCAAGAGCACTATAAAACCAGCCCCCACACCACACTCAGCACCTTACTATTGCTAAGATACTCACCTTGTACTTGTACCTTCATGCTCTCCTTCGTCTCCAGGACTCCAAGCCTCTGTGGTCTCCTCGTGTCCACATGTCTCCATTGTCTCTGTGTTGCTCCATCGTCTCCAAGTATCTGTTGAAACAAAGGACTGCTTTAATATCCAGTTAGCTTTCTTCCATGACCATGAACCAGATTACTCACCGGATTCCCGCTCTGCTCCCGTTGTCTCTTCATTGCTGTTTATCACTTACCCTCCCTGTTATGTCCTCTTCCATAACAGTATATTTGTATAATAGTTATTAAAAAGAAATTAATTTACAAATAAAGCTAACATGATTAGCAGTAATTCTTCGTCATTGTTAACTGTAAAAATATTTAGACACTTTAATAATTAAATATATAGGTAACACTTTACAATAAGGTTCATTAGTTGACAACATTAGTTAACATGAACTAAGAATGAACAATACTTCAACAGCATTTATTAATCTTAGTTAATGCTAATTTCAGCTAATTTATTAAAATCCCAAATTGTGTTTGTTAATTTTAGTTAATCCACTGTGAGCTATGAACTAATAATGAATTATTGTATTTTTAACTAATGTTAACAGATATGAATAAATACTGTAATAAATGTATAGTTCACTGAGTGTTCATGTCAGTTAATACATTAATGTTAACAAGTGACACCTTTAAATTAATGTATACAGTATTTTATTATTAATCATATAACATCCTAATATAGCATTTAATAATACTGTTATTAATTGTTTAATAATTTAACAATTCTTGAAATATTTTAAGTATTTTATTAATTATTTGGATTATTATTTCTGAATTGTTAACATACTTGTTGTTAACATGATTGTTAACATAATTGTTTTAAAAATCATTATATTATTACAATTTATTAGTTTTAATTTTAATTAAGTTTTATTAATAATAAATCTTGATTATTTATAATGTATGTATATATATATATATATATATATATATATATATATATCTTATAAGTCTTACTGTAATTATTAAATTATAATTATTACCATTTTAAATTGACCTCTTAAGCCACTTTTTGTAACTACTATAAATATTTGATGTGTCTAATAACGTGTTCTCTTTGTCAGCAATACTGAAACGTGATTGATTAATTAATCAGCATATGATATACTTCATCCAAACCAAATCTTTAAACTACCTATAAGAATTTGTGGGAGTTAAGTCACGGCGTTCCCTAGAGATACCAATTAATCCCAAGCCAAAGATGGACTCTCCAGGCTTTTCCCTTTTGATTGTTGACTTAGACAATGCTCAGGACTTGAGCTGGCGCGGGTGGTGTTTCCTCAAGACACACATTCAAGAGCTGAGGGGGAGCTGAGCGTCTGCTCCACATCCTCCTGAGTCAGAGATCTTACAGCTGGACCCGACAGGCCCTTGTTACTCAGCAGACACAACGCTACAAACACACAACACCAAACATTACATCACACACAACACACACAATCTGGAGCACATCTGAACCGGCTATTTTTAGCTTTGCCAGCTGTTAGAATATCTATAGTTACAGTTATTAATTCACTCAGCAATATTAGTCATGGTTTACTCAAGTAATCCACCTGAACGTTGAAGCCTATTAGCAGAAATTTCCAAATTACACTGCAACAAAACTAGAAATGCTGATTAAAATGTAATAGTCTGTAATATGCATTTGCTAAGAACTTCATTTGGACAATTTTAAAGGTGATTCCAGATTTTTAAATAGTCGTATCTCAGTCAAATATTGTACTGTTCTAACAAACCAATCATCAATGGAAAGCTTATTTATTTCAAACTGACCCTTATGACTGGTTGTGTGGTCCAGGGTCACATATTAAAATGATTTCTGAAGCATCACCTGACACAGTAGTGGCTGCTGAAAATTCAGCTTTGCCTCACAGGAATAAATTACATTATAAAACATATTCAAATAAAAACAGCTCTTTTAAATAACAGCTTTGGTCACTGTTTTTGCTGAATTTCAAACCAATAATGCTATGTGATGCAACACACTCAAAACCAGTCAGAACATAGCACTTTCATGGAAAAGATAGCTTTATCGCTTATCACTTTATCACAACGATTTTGTTACGCCATGGTGTGAAATCATAAAAACAGTCTACAGCTGAAGATGTGACCTTCTTACCCTCAGTATATATTCGTGGATGTCTGATCTGCACTGATTCCCAGCTACATTCACTTGTGAAAGTAAAACGACAAATGCCGGCATCGACCTGGTCAAGCTATCACAGTGACAGGTTCGTATTTTGCATCTCACTGACAGGACCATATGTGGATTTTACATTTACCAGCATCGCGTTGGAAATCAGAATGCATGAATGCGCTTTAAGGGCTTATATAAATGGTCCTCGGAAAGGGCACATCTGATATCCAGCCGTGTTTATTTGAGCCTCATGTGCTGGTGGATTGGTGCTGTTCGGGCATGTTTTTTGACTACAATACCATCATGCGGTGGATATTTTCTAAGGCTTGTTTGTTCCAGATTCTTTTGTCTCCATGGATAAAGCCTGCGCAGCTAAATGCAGGTACTGGCTTGATTGTGAAATGTAAATCGATCACTTCCCATTTCTGTTTTGTTTTGGGATAGGCCTTGATATCGGGATAGATTTGGCAGCAGGCTCGATTTCTTCTGAAGGGGATTTTAAGCATTACTCGATCTGGAGAGGACGGGTCCAGTTTGCTTGGTTTTGAATCTGTTGAGTGCTGAAGCAGCTAGGATTTGACTCGCGCACCGAAACTATTCACATTGAGTGCCACATTAGCTTTTGCTCGTTTTCAAACATAAACTTGACATCCTAACGGTAAAAGAAAAAAGATACAGTTTAAAAAGAATTTTTTTATTTAATGTAAATAGTTTATTTTGGTTTCTGCAATAAAGAGGCCTATTCATGTGACTGACATGGGTTACAAGTGACATGAGTTATGCAATCGGATTACTTTTTCAAGTAACTAGTAAAGTAATGCATTATAATTTAATTTATAACTTAATATCTGAGTTATTTTTTTGAGTACTTTAACGAATAAGTAACTCAATTAACTAGTGACGCATTGAGTAAAGTTTAATGTTTTTGTTATTAAAGCAATTCTTGCCTAGGTGACAAAAAATAATATAATGCATTCCTTTTCATAAAAAGTAACTAAGATCTAAAATTTTGTAATGCATTACTTTTTTTAAAAGTATATCCCCAACACTTTATAAAGCTAAAGCTACTCTTGTGATACGCTGATATTGTTTCTTGCTTTACAGCAAATCTATAAATGCTTGCTGTGCATCGACGATTTATTATTTTATTGAAACAGTTCATGTCTGACATTTACTTTCTGGTCCTCGGGGTACGTTAACAGAGGCTAACCAATCACTAGTCATGTGTGTTGAAAGAATCACTCTCCGTTATGATTTGTAAGCAATATAAAATAAGCAGTGAAAACATCACAACAGCCATAAACTTGCTAGAAGGTGGGAAATTAAAGTAATTCATCCCGGAGGACTTCATTAGTAGGCTAAAAAATAATCTCTTTTCTTAGATTGTGTTTCATTAGACTTAATAACAATAGTCACGCGCTTGCTTGGTGCAAGAAAATCAGTCATGTTCTTACAAACTGATTAGTTTAAATTGCAAATTGAAAAATGGAGTGTATATAGGCGTTAATGTTTGCTTGGTTTAAATTAAATCCCTTATGAAACAATATGTTAAAAATAAACATCAGCATGATAATGCTAAGTAGCTGACGTTTTTAATATCCAAGATTTTAGCATAAAATCCATAGATAATGTTTGCAACGTGCATGTTCTCTTGAAACATAATATCTGTGAATATCTGTACTTTGCTCTGGAGTTATGAAACTCTCACATGGATGAGGAATATCTTGCAGGTCATCAAATCAAGTGACATCAACAGAGGCAAAAATTCAGGAGCTGGCGTATGATTGTGTTGATATCGCCTGTAATTGATTTAAAGGCATGTGAGCGTCCTGTTCTCATCACATGACAGATCAGACATCTTAGGTTAGCAAAAGATTGTAATGATATTTGCCAAAGAAGCAAGCGCAAACATGTCTAGCTGTGAGGATTTTTTCCTTGCCCTTTTTGAGCAAATGCATGATTTGACACAAGTATTGTTTTTGGCTGGCTACTCACACACTGAAAGCTAATCAGATTCCTTCGGCTTCTGACATTTGGACTGTTGACATTAATCTTCATTAATTATTTATTTTTCACAAATGCAGATTTAGCATGCATGTTGCTAAAAAAAACCAAGGTATACAAGTGTCCTTCACTCCTGAAAAATCTAGCTAATTGCTAAAGTATCTATGTTTTGGAATATAGTTTGGTTCAGGCTGGTTATTAGCTAGCTATGTTCCAAAAACCAACTTCGTCCACCTTAAGTTGATAGTAACAGCTGACTAGAATACCATCTTAAAGGGACAGTTCAACCAAATAATAAAGTTAAGGGATTTATTCATTCGTTAGTTTGTTCGTTCATTCGCTCGTTCATCTGTTCGTTGAATATCTTCACACATTTAGTCATATGGACTACTTTTATGGTACTTTTGCAGCCTTTTTGAGCTCAAAAAACAGGCCTTCAGCCAGCTTTCTAATTGAGTCTGTTCCGTTTGCAGGAGCTGCTGCATTAGTGTGAAGACAACAGAGATAGAGAGAGACTAACGAAGATAATGTACTTTCTTTGTAACCTTGTCAGATCTGCCCTCGAGCCATGGTGATGGTAGTCTTGTGAGGGAGAGGTCTGATGTGACGCGGGGCATCAAAAGTTCAACGACCATGTGACAAAAGCAAAGTTAGAGCGATTCTGAATTACGTTCTTGCAAACTGAATTAGAAGCAGGTTCTGTCACATGTTTTCCCGAGGACTGAAAGAAACTGGACAAAAACATTTACACGATGACTTAGAAGCGGATAAATGAAAAGCCACGTATCTGATTTCATGTCACCTATAAAACATATTTGCCATATAATGTGCAAAGTTTTGTTCGGATTATTTTATGCCGTAATGGTGCACAAAATGTCATATTTATCTGAACATCCAGAAAACCACAAGGTATGTGAACACCTGTATGGCATCATAGGGGGTCCTGAGGGCCGAAGCTGTTCAGTTGTGAGGTGTGTCACTGTGAACACCTGGAATAATGCTTCCATGAGTCACATCATGGAAAGGTTAAACCACACAGCATGAAAGAGACCTTTCAATAGGGTGAGTGGCCTCTACTTGTACTTGTGTCGTTTGTACACATAAAGAAATGTATCATTTTTACATGTTAAATATATTTAATTCATTATTATTTCTATATATAGTAATCAATCTCTTTCTCTGTAATCATTAATTAGCACATTTTCACATATTTAAATATATTACGTTTAATATTATTTTGTATACTTAATATTGTACATTTTGTATGTATACTGTGTGTATTGATTATATATTTATTTATAACATGCATGTATATATTTAAAAGAAATTATAAATATATGAAATTATATAATATATAAATTAAATTATAAATATATTTATACATAATATGAAATAGAAGAATATAAATATCTAAATGTATATATATATATATATATATATATATATCATATGTGTGTGTATTTATATAAATAATAAATATTCACAGTGCACATACATACAGTATATTATGTAAACAAAAACTTTTATTTTGGATGTGATTAATCGTGATTCATTATTTGACAGCACTATATATATATATATATATATATATATTATGTATGCTGTATGAATGTTGAATTGTACATTTTCCTAAAAACAAACAAAAAAACTTTCTTTGAAAAAATCATTCGATATCGGGTCAAGAATGTTTGTTAAATAAGTAAATATAATAATTTTTTATTTTATGTGTATTTTAGATCATTTTTCAACGTTAGAGTTAAAAGCCATTTACTTTAGTTCAAAATTAGATCCAGTGTTTAAAAACCTGCTGGTTTGCGCAACTCCTGTGAGTTCCCACTGTGTAGTGTGAGGTTGCTGAGTAATAATCCAGTAAAGGACTTGCACATGTGTGAGAGCCAGCCTGGCTTTGCCATAGTGGCCCCTTCAGAGACCCCAGAGTCTTCAAAGAAATTGGCAGCAAAGTGAGATCAACATAGGGAGGAGGTGTAACATTTGAGATTTGTTTGGGAGCTGAACAGGTTCACAAGGACAGGTTCATGTGTCCACAAAACCACTGACTTCCAGATGAGGACGTTTCATTTCATTGTGTCGTTCCCACATATTCTGACCACTTCATTTCCATGACTTTTCAAGTCGGTTGTGACTAACTTTGAAGGCTGGATATAAATAGAGTCTGTGACTTTTAAATTAATGATAGTAGTTCATACAACTTGCTCTTTCCTTTTTCCGTCACAGTAAACTGCAAACACATTTGCAGCATGAAATACTTAAACTGCACTTTGATGAACTCCCACAATGCAATTTAACTGTGGGAACGAGTCAAGCTATATTAAAACCGGCTCTTTGCATCACCCATGACCATGTTTAACTGTAATTTCCCTTTAACTGTTAATTCAGATTAAAAAATCAACATGCTTTACTAACAGCGCAGCACTTTTCGGGAGATTTTGGTAAGAAGTGTTCTGTTAATGGGCTGTTAAGGGCCTTCTCGTTTGCATACCATTACAAACACTATGCACATGTAAATACTGGGCTAATTGTTATTCAATGAAAGCCTGGGACAGTTCACCCAAAAATCTAAATACTATCATCGGTAGTCTTGTTTTGGAGCCCATTGACTTTAATGGCATTGTCTGTCTTCAAGAAAAAATAGAGTACGTGTGAATTATGATTTAAATAAATTTTTGCACAAACTATCCCACCAATATATGGATGCTAAAAAGATACAGACCGTCGCTGAGTTACTCAAAAAGTGTACATTTTATTTTTTTTGTACAAAATCATACCATTCATTTACACTTTGCAATACAAAGTACAATCATATCAGTGTCATATACATTCAAAAAAACAATTACATGGCAAAATCTCTGAAGTTCCTGATGGAAAAAGGCACAAGTATTGCATATAGTCTGAGTGCTGGTTATCTGCTGTAGCGTTACGATAGCGCAACAGTTTAAATACTTTTAATTCAAGAAAATGTCATTTTGCACTTGTTCCCTGTTTAAAAACATGGCGTTAATTATTCCTTTGGTCTCAAGCTCATTGGTGTGCCACCATCTACGGTGTGAAATGTCAAAAAACAAGACAAAAGTGACCGTTACCCATTTAACATTCAGTCACAAGCATATAAATTATTGCTTTTCAGAGAGAGAGAGGCTACAGGTTTAAAACCTCCCAAATGGTACATATCCGTAAACAAATTGTACAGTACACATCAACCCGACCAGGACAGGGCAAATACTGTTGAAATGAAAGACACGTGACGGGCGCGTGAATCTGCGTTTACACTGAAATGAAAAGGCTTCTTAGTCAATGAAATGAAGACCACCAGGGATCCAGTAAACAATCTTTTGTTTGGTGCTGTTTCCTTATTGAGGGTGTCGAAGGTTCTCCAGGAACCCAAATCAAAGAGGAAAGGCTGTTTTGGGTCAGTTTTACTTGTTAGCGTGTAGCGTCTTGGTTGGAATCTGATCTCTGAATGACTCCAAAAGCACTTTATGCATTCAGACCCTAGGGCGGTGCATTTTTAAATCGCTTCGTATCCAGTTTAGCACGAGTATACTGACAGAAAGAGCATATCCGAGATCACATTCACCATCGGAGGCACTTGTGAATGTGTGTGTGTGTGTGTGTGTGACAGTCTCAGTGTGCAATGCAACAGCCAGATTCCTCATGTTTGTGCAGCAGCGACATGCGAGAGAAGGTTTTGGAGCAGTTCTTGCACTGGTATTTCTTCACGTCTGAGTGGGTTTGCAGGTGAGCTCGGAGATTGGACCGGTCTGCGAATGCACGACTGCAGTGAGGGCACGAAAAGGGCTTCTCACCTATTGAACAAAAAAGTCATGTTAGTTCATTATGCACTGCCATGGCACTAAATAGTACTGCTGCACCATGCATTGCAAAGTCTACCTATGTGCAATATTAGCATGCAACAAGAACTTTAGGTGTGCTTTATGGTGTCTCTTCTCACCTGTATGCGTCCTAATGTGTCCCTGCAGCAACCAAGGCCTGGAGAAAGCTTTCCCGCACATTTTGCAAACGCACGGCAGCGTGTGTGTCCTTATGTGCATCTTTAGGGCCCCTAGGCTGACGTATTCCTTCTCGCAGTACTTGCAGCTGAATGATTTCCTGGTCTGTGCGTCGCAGTGCAGCTGCTTGTGTTTCATGAGTCCCGAATACGTGCTGTAGGACTTGTTGCACAAACTGCACTGAAACTTCTCAGCATCTGACAGTTTGGTCGACTGTATCCGCTCGTCTTCATCGCTCCTGGGGCTCTCCGAACCACTGTGGTCTTTATTAGAGGACGTGTCGGAGAGGGACGAGGGGTATCCGGAGATGGGGGACAGGTCACTGGGCAGGGGTGACAGGGGCAGGCTGCTGGTTGTCCACACTGTTATGGGGCTGTACGACACCGGGCTTAACACTTCAGGCTGAGGTATAACAGGCACCGGGAGGGTTTTTAAGACATATGGAGATATAAACACTGCAATAAAAAGGGGAAATTGAATTGCATTAGTTCAGTGGGTAGCCTACTTAACATAAAATACTTGAGAAGTGCTATATTCTCAAACCTGAAACTATTTCCTTGCATTTTCCTTCTTTTATAGTTATGCATGCAGCTTTTATGTCCATATTTATTACGAAAATGAGAATGTGTACTTATTTAAGATTGCTTTCCCTAGAGCATTTGTATAGTAAACTCTAGTTAAATGTTATGCACCAACTACTAGTTTGTATTAACATTACATGGAGTTACATTCAGACAGTAATTTCACAACACCGATAGCATGCGCCAAAAAACAATCCCACGCATGTGTACCGTATTTTAAAAAGAGATTCTTTGGAAACGGTCCTAAAGTAAGATCCAAATGGATGAAATGAAACTCCTATTACATTAAAATCGTTGGACTGTTTGGCAATTATTCCGTCTTTATGAATAAAAATATCAAAAGTTATAATAATAACTTTAACTTTTCACTGTTAGAAGTTAGAATCATCAAGTTTATTACCTGTTGGACTCTCCAGTTCACTATAATTCGGTTTCTTGGCAGCATTGAAATGCTTCTTTACTAGGAATGAACGAGGCATCCTGGAATACGTATAAAGTCGACTGGCAAATAAAAAGGTCCTCTTTTCTCTTTTATAAAGTCAAATCACTGTAATCCTTATTGCTCGGTCCGGCAGGGCTTCATCTTCCAGCGCAGAACAGCTCTACTCAAGAGCCGCGGTGCAAAAAACAAGTAAATACTTCCAATCAGGTGCAAAGGGTGGGGCCGAGCGTTCCACACGTGCATATTCATGAGCTCCGGCCCAATCGAAATAGAGGCGTGGTTTGTAGGAGGCGGGGTCTGGAGCGACTAAGGAAAGGAAGACAGGTGTTCACGCTAGGGGATGTGTATGGAGGTGAAATAATGTTCAGACTTGTCACAGATGGTCAGAGCACACAGATTGTTGGAATGCCATTATTCTTGAATGTTTAAAGCAGGATAGCCCATTAAAAATATTATGATCCCTAAAAGGAAATGCAGATCTTGCTAACACTTGGCCCTGATTGATTTGTAAATATCACAAAAACAACAACATTATAGTCTATATGTTGTTTTGGTGGGGTTTCATTTTACCAGATGTTTCCCTAAAGTGTAATTTGGTCACTTCTCACAAACAATTATGTCAGTTTTCAGATGCGACAGTTTAAAGATGTGTGTGTGTTTTTTATTTATTTATTTATTTTTAATAATTAAAATATATGGGTTTGAATGTAAATCCAGTATAAACGTTCAGGAGTAGTTTGCTCACAGTTCACTAGCGCCCTCTTGTGTTCACGCGAGTAACTCTAGTATAACTTGAGACTAACTCTAGTATGAATACGAGTTACCTCACTTGTGAGTAAGATTAGTTAGGTCTTGTGCATTTTTATGTATAAACAATGAAAAGGGCTTCACACGTACATTAAGGTTATATATGCCTATATATATAAAACTCAACACGTTTTTCTGAAAGTATTGATTTATTGTATTCCACATAAGCCTATATATGACGTGTAATCAATAAAACAGCTGAGTAGAAGGGCCTATTCCTTGAGTGTTCAACGTAGTCCTTCTAGTTTGTGGTGTATTTTTAAAACAATAAAGCCATTGTGTTTTATATTTTGTTGTCTTAAGCAATAGATTTTAAGTGTGGCTTGAGTATCCAATTACTTTTTGAGATTCATTGAGCTTTAAAATCGTTGCATTTGCATGCTGATAACCCATTAGCACCTCTTTACATTTAGTACATTCTACAAATGATTCATAATTGGAGTGCTGCTTTTAGAAGTGAAAAAAGACAAAGAGTGTTTTCAGAGTTAATGATGATAGGTTATAATGGCTCAGTAGCCTATAGACCTTAAGGATAGCACCATATTTAATTTTTGACGGGATGACAACGAGGCTGTGAGAGAGAAAAAATACAGGACCAATATATTTGGCACAGTTTGACCGAAAACGGTATGATATTTGGATTCATTTTGTGTTCAAGAAGCATCAATAAGAAAAGTGAATAATAGGTCAAATCAATATGAAGATAAAAGATAACCATCATCACATCATTGCTGTGAATATAAAGCAAGCACCTCTCAATAGGGGCTCTTGTCTTGAGTAATTAAAACAGGCACGCGCTAAGCAGATTTTCTACCTCTTCTGGGGGAGTTTTTAATTGTAAGTCAGATTTCTTATCTGCCAAAACTAATTACAGAAATGGAGGTAGTATCCTTTGTTCATAGCGCCGTAAAAAGCAAGGGCGTTCATTTCTCTGTTCTCAATGACAAGAATAAACGTGTCTGTATTTCTTTCACTTTGACAGTATAAAATATTGTTTAGCACTTTGTTTTATTGCCACAAAATAT
Organism: Enteromius trimaculatus; assembly: GCA_032361065.1. Lineage (NCBI taxonomy): Eukaryota > Metazoa > Chordata > Actinopteri > Cypriniformes > Cyprinidae > Enteromius > Enteromius trimaculatus. The sequence goes on along the minus strand of JAUMHP010000082.1, from coordinate 14,600,639 downwards.
TATACAGTGAAAATATAGCTATTGCATTTTTTTTTGCTGTGCAAAAATAGCACAGTATTGCATTATTTGTAAACAGTTGCCTGTAATTTGCAATTAATTATGCTAACCTCTTGACAACTGCTTGTACATGCATTGTTGACTCCAGTCACACAGGGCTTGATAAATGTATGGACGAACAGAGGCTGGATTGTGTTTGCTGAGAGAGGGGAAATAAATGTGAGCGCAGCACACTCGGGCTCCTTCACAACCTCTGGTCCATGAGATCATAGTAACAGTGTTTTTAGATAAAGTGCAATGGGAACAGATATCCAGTGCTGTATCTGACGACTTAATATATGTTCTATATCAATGTTAATCTGCTGTGGAGACTGTATAAGCAAGTCATTGTAGCAGGCAAGCTTTTATCTAAAGGGATTTACAGTAGTTATTACAGAGACGGTCCCTCCGGAGCAACCTGAGGTTAAGTGCCTTGCTCAAAGGCACAATGGTGATCGCTCACGGATAACCTATTGTGGGAGTCAAAATTGTAACCTTTTCAATATCAGCCCAGATCTTTAACCACTACACCCTGCATACTGGAAATCAATAGAAAACCTAGCAGAAAGGAAAGAGGGTGTTAGGCAAAGTTAGCATAGCCTAATTATTCCTTTTCTAATTTGCATTTACATGTCAGTGATGGGTAAAATCCAGACAAGCTAGAAAAGATGATAGAGAACCTGCTGGCAGCATGCTATACTTGGTGAAATAGTATGCAAAGCTCTCTCTTTTCCCCGTGTGAACTCCTTGTTAAAACTGCAATGCAATTTGTTATGTTGTGTAGTAACATCGTTGGTTATGTAAAGCTTTCTGGGAATGTTCTCGTACAGCCCGTGGGTTCCTCTGCCTCCTTCACCAAATAATACCGCATTGAGAATCACGCACATGATGGAGCCTTAAAGTGCCACACTCTCTTGCGTTTGTGCACCGCGTCTTTTCCCCCTACGCTTTGATTTTCAGTAATAAATATTCTGCTAATATATTCAGATTAAAATGGACGGACGTTTAGCGTCAGTGAACAATGAAGGAATGAAGGGGAAGAGGGGAGAGAGAGAGACGTAAAAAGCGCTTGCGATGAGCATAGGCACGTTCGGTTCGCTTAGCGAATCGGTTCAGTTGGGCGGTTGAAATGAACCGCTGCAAAACACGAAACTATAAACATCAAATCATCGCTCACAAATGTTTGCGGGTGAGAGGTTGTTTCAATTTGACATTGAATTTATGGACAACCCCTGAGTTATTCTTTATATCGGGTTGTTTTGTATGTCGTCCACCACCTCAGTTTGATCCAAAACATAGTTCTGTAGATAGTAGTAGAAGATTAATGCATTCTGCACAGTATATTCCCTGCATTCTACATAGCCTAGTAAACCAAAAATGGAAGCATGCTTTTATGAACGTATCCGTCTATATCATGAAAATTGTTTATGCAGTATGTTTTGCACATTTTATAATACTCAGATAGCTTTTACATCTGGCAAATTGTGCATGAGTGTTCAAAAGTGACCCAATTTACCTGCCTTCAGTAGGCGGTGCACTGCATGTGTCCTAGTGCACTCAATGTGCTATATTGATTTAGTGTGACAACTGAACTGTAAGTAGTAGGGTAATGTCGGTGGTTTTTACTCTCATTGTTTGACCCATAGACTGTAAAAAAGTTTAGACATTTTACTTAAAACCGCATTAAAAATGCAGAGAGAGAAAAATAGTAATATAACACTGAAAACAGTGCGTCGTCTAATTACACATGGCACATAGCCTAATTAGGGCACCTGTGTAGCATACTATTGAAAATATTAGTAATATAAAAAATAGCATTATGCAATATATATTGCGCAAAAATGTAGTACAGTGCCGTTTCATTTTGAAGTTCCTCCACATGCGAGTGATTCCGCTTTCACGCGCTTTGCGAATCGGTTTGATCGAATCATTCAGAAGAATCGGTTCAAAGAGCCGTTAGTCGCGAATCGGACCTCGCTACTTGTGGTTTTCAGCCGGTCATTATTATTGCTCAGGATGCCTAGCGACAGCAGAAGATATGTAGATGGAAAGCTGCATGGCTCGGATTGCGGAGGATGCTGGAGAACAAGACGACAGATGCGTCTCTCCTGCTTTGGGAATATAAACTAAGAGCAAGTTTAAAGGACTCGCTTTGGTGGATTTTGCCGAGCGGTTGCGGATGGAGACTGTGCATTAGTGGTCGTTATGATCCGGAGGCTGATCGTCACTCGTTTTCACATAGACAGTGATGACAAATGCAAGAGGGATGGGAGAATTGTGAACTTGAACGAGTGGAACCAATTGCAAATTACCACCTGTTAGTTGAATATCAGGTAAGCATTCATAACTAGTAGTAATGGCACTTCTATTCAATGCATCACAAGAGATGCACATATTTTAATTGACCAAACATTTGTATTTGATCAGCTTTACTAATAAGTGTTTCTAAGCAAATTAGTCACCAATCAAACAGATGTAATTAACTAAGGGAGAGAGATGCAGAATCTTACTGAACACCAAATGATCTAAAAACGAGGCTTTGTAGCTTAAACTTGAGAACACAAATGAGTGTGCGAAGCCTTTGATGCTGCATTAGAGATGCTGGAGCACAGAACAGCCTGCTTATGCACATTTTGCTGTGTCAGATCTTCCATTCACATCAGGTGCAATAAAGCACATACCTCCTTATGCTAAACATTGTCTATCAAATTGTTCTTGGGCTGGCAGCCCTTCAAAGATGAGTCTTTAGGGACGCCCATCATTTTTAATTAAGGGTTTGCATGCCCTAAAGCACCTAATTTGTCCTCAGTTTAACGTGATTGAATAATTCATTTAAGTAAACATGTAAATACGGTGAAGCTTGTTAATATTTGGCATGCAAACATCTCCCAAAGAGATTTTTTTTTGTGTCAAGCTGCTTTGAAACAATATGCCGAAAGCACTGACTTGACTTAGCATTACAAGTGTCAGACGGTCAGCTGTCATCTTTTTTTGTTGCGACCCATCTGGTTGCATGCGTTTTCATATCCATTATATCAATTACGTATTTCTCTCACTCTACTAAACAAGTAACTAGAAGCAAGAGCCGCCTGCATTCTTCAACATGAACAGGCCAGCATTATCATAATGTTTTGCCAGCGTGATCTACGACAGATTGCTCATTACGCACATACACCCTATAGTGCCTCATTAACACGAAACACTGTTTAAATATAGTGATAATGGTTGGCCGTGTCGAGGGAGGAGTGACTGTGCTATGTCTGTTGTTGACTCAACCTGAATGTGACCTGTAGACAGCTGGTGGATATCTTGTGGCTTTCCCTCACCTAAAAACACATCCTTCTTAAGGCTGTCTTGCGCTTTATGCAACAATAACAATAGGACAACTCTCAGGTACAGTAATCAGCCGAACCAGAAAAATATAAGCAGACAGGTAATTAGGGAGTCGAGTTTTGGTCTGTCAAGAGAGCAGGAAACAAAAATAGATTCTTATTTTTTTTGCACTGAATAAGAGATATTTATTCATAGAAATGATTAAGGTTATATTCTATGAGAGGCATGCTATTCATGTACCGTTAATGAATAATGTTTGAAATGTCTGTGACAGATAAAAATGTTCTTTATTGGCACCTCTGAAGAACCTTTATCCTTCTGTTCCACAAAAAGAAAATTGCAGAACAAAATGGATCTTTTAAAAGCTTAAACCAAGAATGGGTCTTCTATGGCACCTCACTTACTCTAAATCTTTATTTTTAGGAATAGTTTAATGAAAAGTTTATCCAAGAAATGATTACTTGCTGTAACCTTACTCACTTTTAGGTCATCCAAGATATAAATCATCAGATTTGGGGAAAAAAATTGCAATGGATCCTCTGCAGTGAATGGGTGCCGTCAGAATGAGAGTCCAGAACTGTAATCCATATGACCTTAGTACATCAATAAAAGGAATAGTTCACTTAAAAATGAAAATTCTGTCATCAATTACTCATCCACAGTTAATTCCAAACCTGTATAAATTTGTTTGTTCTGCCAATTACAAAGGAAGATATTTTGGAAAAAGGTTCAAACAGGCTGTTTTAGGGTCACCGTTGACTTTCATAGCAGGAAAAAATATACTATGGAAGTCAATGGTGACCCAAAACAGCCTGGTTACAAACTTTATATCTTCCTTTGTGTTCAGCAGAACAGAGAAATTCATACAAGTTTGGAAACACTTGAGGGTGAGTAAATGATGGCAGAAATATTTAAAGAAACAAACTCATCTTTATCATGGATAGCCTGAGGATGAGTACATTCTTTCTGGGTTAACTATACCTTATAGTTAACACATTCATGTCCTCTTCTTTGTGCATGCAGCTGTTTCAGACTCACTAGAGAACCACCCCGAGACCCCCATTGCATTGTAAGTGTCAGGATGGCACCAGTCAAATCTTTGCCCGTGCCTGCAGTGCACGGTTTATTGTTTTGTCTCACTTGCAATCGCAGCGGTGGCAGCATTCAAGGTTACCCAGGGTACCCTGAATAGTAACTGACAAGTGCTCTTTTGATCCATTAGGCAGCGGAAGCATCCAGCAGACATTTCTTGTAAAATGTGATGGGACAGATGGTGAGGCTTTTGTAGCAGCAGTGATTTCTGTGGAACAAGCTTAAAAGAACGCAGAAACAATGAAAATGATGGGGTGTGTATAAGAGCGATATGATGATAATGGTGCGCTTTGATGCTGGTGCACTCCGGGCTAAATTATAAATAGTGGGTATGCTCTTAATGCAACCCCGCCGTTAGAAATTTCAATGCATAGAATATGACAATTGACATGTCAGTGAAAAATGTGTTGCGTGAACATTACTCTGAATATATGTAACATGGTTAAAAGTGCATTAGGTTACGGAGACCTGAACATTTCTGCAGTGACTTGGACGGTGTACGTCTAATAAAAAGCCTTCTCAGAAGAGTGGAGGTGGTTATATCAGCCAAAAGACGACCAACGCACGTATGCCTATGGTTTTGAATGTAAATGTTTAATAAGCATGTATGAGTTGGGATGCACACACTTTTGACAATGTGGTGTAGGGAAGAGTGGGGTAAAAGTGTCAGTTTCACCTCATTTATCAGACAAACTGTGCATAATTCTTTGTCACACGTGTTTGAATGATGCACATGATTTGTTTTTGTGTGACGTACATTTGCAGGTCAAATGCATTGTATTTCAAAGAAACTTCTAAGATTTTAAATATATTTAATAGGGGTGTGACAAGATCTCGCGAAGTATACTTTGACCTTTAAGCTGGCGCGGCGTTTGCTGTAGGCAAGTTTGTTTAGATACTCGTAACGTTTTCCAAAGCTTTTTTGAAAAAATCACTATGGTATTTGTTTTTATTTATTAATACTATTTTACATTTTTTGCTATTTATGGTTAATTACTTGCCTGTCAGTTTTAGGCTAAATATTTTTCAGTGTTTACATGTTTATTACTGCATGTAATTCATTAAAAGTAAAAAAAAAAAAAAAAAAAAAGTTGATTACAAAATGCACCTACATTTATTGGAATGTTTTTGTTGAATAAAATAACATTTTTCCCAATTTATTTTATCATTGGGTATTTATTTTTTTAAAAAGTCCAAAAATCTTGCCTCGTCTCGTTCTCGTGAACCCAGTGTCTCGTCTCGTGGGATAAGTGTCTTGTCACACACCTAATATTTAATCATATAGCGTTTTTGACCAACACAATGCTAATACAAAGTTTTGACAGTCGTTTTACTACATTTATATATTCTGAATTTTAAACCATTTTCTGGCTAGTTTATGAACATCTTAATAAAGTGCATTAAAATAAAACGGTAACATTTTACAGTAAGGTCCTATTAGGTAACGTTAGTAACCATATGTATCAAGTAACCATAATCAATCAATACATTCATGACAGTATTTGCTTATCTTTGTTAACGTTAGTTAATAAAATACAAGAGTTCATTGTTAGCTCATCTTAGTTCAGGTCCATGAATTAATATTAAGAGGTACAAACTTTGTTTAAATAATGTATTAGTAAAGGTTAAGATTTAAAGAATGTTGATATATAAATAAATACATTTAAATGACAATATTACGTATTGTATATATATATAAAACTATAATATTGTGAAAAATATACGAGAAGAAAAACACAGATGCTATTTTTTTTTGTTGCTGAAATATTCATCAAACTCTGTATGTGTCTACACTGTCATTGAGCCGTAAAGTGTGTAAGCATGTGTGTTTCTTTATTCGGATGCAGATTGTCATGGAGCATATGGTTGTTTCAGAATGCGTAGCGTGATTTGCAGTGCATGCAAGGATGGTCAAAGTCGAAAGTGAACAATAGCTTCAGGCAGTCATGCTCATTCATTCTTGTCAAGCGCACACAGTAATAAGCTCAGCCTTTTGTTGCCAGATGATCCTTGTTTCTTGGCTGATACTTCATGTTTTGCAGGTTAGGCTGCTTGGTTTCTAGAACAGACCCCATTTTGTCATGCTGTGTGGTTGTTTTAGCTGATTCCTGACCCTTATATTTTATTGGCTTGGAAACGGGTGTTTCCACAAACACAGAACCGCCCCTTGGAATGCCTCAAAATGATGCAGCACCTTTAGAGACGTGATTGGTTTTGGAATGAGGCACTGTTCGCTGTTTCCATCGTCATTAAGCTCAGCGGTGTCCGTGCGGGGTTCGGTGCATTGGGATCGAGCGGCCAGGTGGCGAGAATATAAAGCAATGGGTCATGAATAATAAACTCATTCACACTTACACTGACGCTCCAGCATCTCACGCGCTGCTGAGGGTTAAGTACAGCATTCAAGGGCAGCATGGCAGTTTTTAGCAACAAGCGTCATTGAGTTTTTTCAGCCTCTGTGCACTGGACCTGAGATCTGATCTACTTATTTCTACCTCTGTGTTACGGCATTCCTTTAGTTCCCTGGAACCTGTCACATCCATAATGACTGCCTTTTGTAGTTTATAGAATATTGAGATACTGTATATTACTATATTTACAGCAATTTTAGATTTACCTTGAGGATCACAATTAAGATCACTAGATGCCCTTGCTCTGTGATTTAAAATGATGCATGTATTATTAAATCAGTTGCTAAATGACTCACTAATAAAGACATTGTTAGTTGTTAATCAAGTGTTTGGAACATGATTATTATCGTTAAAAAAACTTTTTTGTTACTTGAAATTAAGCCAAAAAAAGAAAAAAAATATATATTAAAATATCAGTTGCCTTGGCAGCTACTGTAACTGAAATAAGTTTTAATCAAAGCATTAAAATGTATTAGATAAATAAGTAAATAAATAAAACTAACACCCAGGCTTAAGTCTAGTCCTAAAATGTATTTCTGAGCTGTTTCAGCTGAGATAAACTTGCACTGACTGATCTTAATATATATCAGTGCCTATGTTTTGTCTCAAGATGCACCCAGTAAGCATGTTTAAAAAAATATATATATTAAATATCATTATTGAACTATTGCTTAATTCTTGCTTAGTCTAAGCCCTGTTTGTAAAACCAGCCTAAGACTAGTAAATGACACCTAAATAAACCTATATATTAATATTTTTATTAAAAGTAATAAAAATGACAAAAGCAGCGTTACTAAAAATTAAATTGAAAACTTAAAAGCTGAAAAATAAATGCTAATTCAAAATAAATACTATACGCTAATAGAGTAAATAAATCATTGGTTAAGTGAATGAAAGAAGCTTTTTGTTTCTGAATGAATCAGTGCTTCGAAAAAATTAGCTTGAATGAATGATTCATATGACTCACTCATAACAACACAAATGTCTTAGACGACTTCGTTCCCAAACAGCAGCCTCTATCTCTGAAAGCAATCACCGTGTTCATTGTGTTTTGTCTGCTCGCTCCGAGGCGCAAATCATTTATTATATGAGAAAATTATTATTTTTTCCTTAGTGATTTAAAGTGCAGGTTTTAAAGGAAAGTCACAATTTTGTTTTCTTTGACTCGTTGGATGGAAATAGTGCTTGTTTACAAATGTTTTATGCAATATTCCAGTTTTACGAATGGAAACCTGGATACAGACAAGCGGAATGACAAAGAGTGGATTTTCCACTGTCTATTTGAGTTTGTATTTCATGTGAAAAAAATGTTTCATTCGTTGTTGTTTTTTAAATACAGATGATTTATGCACTCTGACTCATAGACAAGTTATTACAATGGTACTAGTACTCATACTACCTAGTGTGCAGGCGTGAATTAGCAAAAGGCGGTTAATCATTTCGTGCCATTCTTTTTCACATCGCGCTCAGTGTGAATTATGGGTTATGAAAAGTTCATATTTTGGTTTTGGGAGTCCAAAGCAATAGGTTAACATGCATACAAGGCCAAAAAAAAAAGTATTGTTTATATTTATGTTTAAAATTTTCTTATAATGTGCATTTGTTTGTCTTTATT
>JAUMHP010000082.1:14562079-14587866 GCA_032361065.1 Enteromius trimaculatus | reverse complement strand
GTTTTAACGGTCGAGTAGTAGGTTCGGTTTTAAATGTAGTACCTACTTAAGCAGTATGCGATTTCGGACGCAGCATAGCTTTGCTCGCGAAGTGATTGTAGCGTAGTATGGGCGGGCCCAGGCTAATTTATACGCACATTCGTGAAATCGGGTAGTCTTCAGCATATCTTAATTTGCCGTCAACAAAAGAAACTCATACAGGCTTGGAACAGCATGTGACAGAATTTTGTATTTTTGGGTGACCTATACCTTAAAGACTCTCCTCAATGCTCCTCAATACATTTTACAGCCCGCATCTATTTATAGTCGCAAATGTAAGCGAAATGCTCGCACTGTTGAGCCCTACATACAGTTCCACGGTTACTGCTAGAGCGTTTCTCTGCCATTTAGCCTGGGTCTTAGTTGCTCTGTAAAAAATTGGAACACTTTGAGCGGCTGCTGCACCAGGGTCTGGCGGAAATGAATAGCTTTTGTTGCAGCCCGTAGGTCTGGCCATTATGATGGTGATAAGTACACGAGTTCCAAGTCCACTGTGACCGGTGGAGATCACAAAAAAAACATTTCACAGCAATAGCCAAGTTATAGTTACAATTGCAGCGTTTTGTTAAAGAAAAGGTTAAATATGTCGGCTGGAGAAAAATGCAGAAGGTTAGTCGGCCAGGATAGTTCGCTAATGGATGAAGACATGTCGGGACACTCATTAAATGTACAGTTAATAAACATGTCCCAGCTGCTGGAATGGCACACACACATATATGAAGCAAGATTGTATGAGTCAGCCGTGCATAATGCAGTTTTAACGATGACAAATAATGGTTTTATTTTAGACGTTTCAGAGGGAAAATCGTGAGGTTGTGAAATTGAATGCGTGAAGTAAGCTCAGCATGTAGAAACGCGCACAGAACGGCCATGAATTAGCCTGAGGATGGGAGATCACATTGCATTATGTTCTGCGGAAATAAAACCCTGCAAACTCCACGACTGAGTTAATGCAGTAGACAATTTACAAAACATACGTCTTGTTGCTTTTTTTGGAGCTTATCCACAGCTACTAAACCAAACGCTCTCGCATATAATAGTTTAATGCTTTTGCTGTTCCTGCAGATAATGCCCTTAAACTAGCAAACTACCTCGGAGCTGAATAGTTTGGAAGCAATCACGCGCTAACATTATGAATCTAAAGGCTAGTCGTGTTGTTCGAAGCCTGGCGTTTTAATTTGACGGTATTGACTGTGTGCTTTGTGTCTCAGTCTCTCTCTCAGGGAACAAGGAAGAAAAAGACGAGGCTCACAATGGAAGAGATGTAAATTGCTTTAGATTGTTTTGCTCTCTATGTTGGCCACTAAACGCAATTACCAGAATTCAATATTTCTTTTCAAAGTCCTGAAGAAAAGATAAAACCATTACAATTGGGGGATTGATGCGCTCTCTAGACAGCAGCAGTGCATTGCTAAGTATTTTAGGATTTGTTCGTTTTCACATGAAGAGGCTAAAATATCTCGTAAAGCAGATGTTTTAAGCATTGAAAATATTTAGCGTTTACTGGTTTTTCGTGTTTGTTGGTAACCTTTTTTTATATATATTAGTAGAGTATAGCACTGGTCGGTTTGAACAAAAATCATCACGCTTAGTTTAGTTTAGTTTTATATATATATATAGAGAGAGAGAGAGAGAGAGAGAGAGAGATTTTTTAAATATTTTATTTTGGAGGTATATCACGTTTTTTTTTCTCTCATTTACTATGCTTTTAAATGAATGGGCATGTATGAAAGAGTTGCAGAAACACTGCATTTTAACCACAATCCAAACATATATTCTTCTAGTTTGAGGTTTTTTTTATTATTATAATTTCAAAATGTAAAATACCTCTATTATAGATTTTTTAGTGTGTAACACTCTTAGTGAATGAAAACTGCAAAGTTTTAAATCTGAAAGGTCACTGTGTATAAAGTAATTGTCTCTTAAAAGAAAGAGTCATCTCTGAATCATTGAAATGAGTAATTTTTAAAAAACTAATCCTAATCTCATCGTGTTAACCTCAACATGAATCATTAGCACACTGCCCGCCCACTTGATGGCCTTTTTTTCACATTTTGCAAGCAACAATTGACATTTGAAACACTTGTTGGTCTTTTCACGTTGGTCTGGATGAAAATGCAAATTCATTCTTTTCCACTAGGTGCTGCTCTTTGAGCATTAAAAGCTCACAAACAACCAATCACTGGAGGGCTTTGGAAAAATGAATTGTTGGAGGAATTTCTTAGGAGTTATTTAACAAATTAGGTAAAAATAAATGCATGTTATAATGTTAAAATTAAAGGGTTTTTTGACATTGCATGCACCTGATTTGTGGGACATTATGAATAAGTTTGCACTGCCTGCTTCTCTTCTTCTTTTCTTGTATCTCTGGCTTCTGTTAACAGCCGATTGCAGTTGGTTTGCCCTGGTAAAGAGGTAGTTGTGTGTTATTAATAATAATAAACACTATAACCATTAGCCAGACGTGTATGGAGTTAACAGGAATCCCTAAATACATGACGGTGTTTATTTTGCTTAAATTCACACTGTTTGAACTTATTGGTTTATTGCTTAGCACTAGTATTACATAAATAAAAAACAGAGTTAATGTAATATAAAACAATATTATAAGCAATCAGTGTTTATATCGAAATTAATATTTTGTTTATATTGATCAATAGAAATTATATTTATATTAATTTATTAGAAATATATGACGACATTTAAAAATGCATTAATATTAATTTATTACATGTTATTCATATTAAATCCTTGTATAATATTTAGTCTATGCTGGCTGGGTGCATCTGTGTCAGTTCGATCAAATCCAAAGCCTTTAAAAAGAACAAAAAATGTGGAAAAAGAAAGGCATTTTCTTCTCTATTTAAATGAAATAGTTCACTGAAAAAATGAAACTTCCACCATAATTTATTCCCCATCATGTCTTTTCAAACCATTTCAATACCTTACTTCAATGCAGCACAAAAGGAGTTATTCATAGCAGAATTTCTGAGTTTCTCTTTACTATACAATAAAGTGAATAGTGACCAATGGGGTTATTCTACCCAGCAATATTTTCAAGTGAATAACTTGTATTTCACAAAGGTGTCATATGGCTTTAGAGCACTTATACCGCATATATAATAAAAGGTGATGTTAAACATCTTATTTAATGTTTCACAGCAGAAGGAAATGACATAAAGGGGAGTAAATGATGACAGGACTTCATTTTGGGTGTTTTCTATTGCTTTAAAATGATATATTTAAAAAATAAATGATGCTATACTTTCAGAAATAAAAGCAGAAAAGCTGTCACTGGGGGCGGTACCTTTTCAGCAGGTGCATGTTTGTACCTTAAGGGTCCATTTTGGTTCCTTAAAGGCACATACTAGAACTTAAAGTGTGCATATTTGAACCTATTTGAAAAGGTATCACTTCATTGACAGCTTTTGCACCTTTGTTTCTGAGAGTGTAGCTTTACAAGATTACAAGGTTAAGGTTGAATTTTCCACCATTTGAAACCAGATCAACTCGACTCCATTTGAGAAACGGCAAATTCATCTTGAATGAAACAGAATGCCTGGGTCTTGATTTTTTTTCTGTTTTTAACTTGACACAGCATTTTAAAAGCGCAATGCTCATGGTGGGACATTTAAAAAATGACAGTCTATAGCAGCGGGAGATGAAATTAAAGAAACGGCTTTTTAAAAAAGCTTTTACCGTGCAAACGAAAGCGCAGCATGCTGCCTGCATGCTTAATGAAGTCTGGATGCTAAAAAGAGTAAAAATAATATTAAAGAAAAGATCTACCGAACTGACCTTGCTAAGCGAATCATTCTACCTTACTAATTCCTTGTTTTACTCCAGCGGCTGTAGGACTCTGGCTGGGCCCGGGGGCCAAAACTCTGTACTGGAATAAAGAAAGGAAGAAAAGAAAACATCAGCCCTTAACCAGCATCTGCAAAGACTCCCCTGCCTCCTTCCCCATGGCTTGACCTCCATGCTGTGCTGTGCTGAAGATCTTTCCCTGGAGGTAAGCCGAAAATACCCAAGCCTCTAGCTGGAGCTTGACAAATCGACTCATTTGCTGAGTAGGTGATCTTAAAGGAATAGTTCATCGAAAAAAACAATGTTCTGTCATCATTTGCTCACCCTTGTGTCATTCCAAACAGGCCTGACTTTCGTACTTCCCATTTTTGAGTGCTAGTTTATGGGATTTTTATAGTGCTTTTTTGTCCTTGTTGAAGCTTGACAGCCCCTGTAACCATTCGAAAGAGCGGCGTCAGCATGGTGCTTCACACACAAACTTAATTTTTGCGTTCCTTTAAGAACATCTCAGCCGAATTAAATTTGCTGTCATGTTATTAGAAAGCATATTAGACTCTATTTCTTGTACCACTGAAAGGAATACTGCTTTTCACTCTGTACATTGCGATGCAGAAAACATAATTCTTTGTGACATCTCCCAGAAGGCTCAAGGAATTGTTGCGAGACGCCCAACCGATGAGGTGCCTGTATTAAAATAATGTTGCAGATGGAAAAAAAAAAAAAAAAAGTCATACTGCACTGGCCTGTTAACATGCAAATCACATCTCATTTTCACAGAACGGCAAAGCGAGTGAGTCAGTGTGAAACTGTATGAGCTGAATGCCAGGCATGTTACTGGGAGAAAGCAAAGCATAGAAACAACACATAGTAAATGATGTAGTCACGGTGAAGAACACCCAACAACATTTCTATTTTTGGTCGCAAGCCACAGCGAATGCAATTTAATGAGCTCTAAATGTATAAGAATGACCTTGCTATTGATTTTTAGCTGTTTTGTGCACAGGGCTATTTTTAATAAACCAGTACTGTAACAATAATATATGATAATATTATAAAATACAAAGCGGCTGTGTTTTAAGGCATGTTTAAAATTATTCGATTGTATTTTGCGTTAACAAAACCAAACCTGCAGTTTCATGCATAGGCTTCCCTTACAGAAAATAGCTTATTTTAAAAATAATTTACATAATTTGATTTGTTAGAGTAATATGAATAAAAGAAATGACATATAATAAGAATTGCAAAATAAATGAATTAAAGGTCAAATAAGGAGAATTTATGTGCTTCATAATGTTACAGCGCAAAATATTCTAATTTTTGGGGATGAATATGATTTATGAATGTTTTGCGCCGTCATTATGAATGTATTAGAGTGCTAAAGGTTTTTTATTCTGGTAATTTTTCAAACCAACTTTCTGTGTATATTGTGTCTTTTATTATTTTTTGTGATATAATTTTTTATTTATTAGTTTCTATTGCCAAAAAGTGCCTCAGAGTCTCTGGTCACTGAGAAAGGAGATTTAATCTTAAAAAATATAATAAATATAAAACATTGTACATTCTAAAAAAAATTATTCTTAACACTGCAATCATTTACGAATGAAAATTTACATATTAACATATCTGAATGCATTACAGTAATGCGAATTTAGGAGAAAAATTATGGCTTTACTAGTGTGTTAAATGTTTCGTATTTTCTCTGCTATCTTAATGTTTTATCTTGTACTGTGCCTTTTATCATTGTTTGTGACATGTTTTGTTGGTTTATTAAATTCTATAGCCAAAAAGTGCCTTAGTGACTGCCTTAGGCCACTGTGAGAGCTTCATCGAATCAATAAAATATAATGAATATTTTTAAAATGTTCTACGTTCTAATAAACTATTGAGCGTCCTTCTGCGCATTGCTCAGATAGATGACAATGAGAGTGATTTCATTAGCCAAGCGTTAAACTTATCGGCGTTTCTCGGTCCATATGAAGGAAGCTGCAGATGGCACGCGAGTGGAAAGACCTGTAGACCTCATAGAGATGTTTATTAGGGAACACTCGTTCTTGCCACGCCGATGAATTATTCATAAACCACTCTCTGAAGGCCTTGTGTATCCTGCCAGGACTTTCTTAGCTGGAATCGATCCGTGGTGGAAATTCTGAGCGATCCGCGACGTCTCCTCCAGCTCAGAGGTTTTAAAGGGGCATGTAGCTCATTTTGACAGATGGCACTCAAGAGGTACTCACCATCGCTGCTTTGGAGACACATATCCTCTCCGTTATGAGCCTCAGATTGCTGTTTCCTCTTAAGTGCACTCCATGTGAGGACAAGGTTCGTCACTGAGATGGCTTTTTGTCAATTTTTGGTATATAATGGGGAATTTGGAATCGAAGGGCTTGCCAATATATCTGGCTTATGAAGGTGTCTTATGGCACATGACACTTATGGAGAAATGTTACAGCATTTTAGCATTCAAGCACTGTTAGAGCAAAAACACGCTGATTAAAGTTGGGGAAATAGCTGGGCTGTGCTTGCGTTTGGAATACAGACAGAATATGGTGAAAACATTATCTCAGTTTAGACAACTTTTTCATCACAGTTCTGACTTTTCCGCCTTAATTTTGAGATGTAAACATTTTGAGGAAAAAAGTCAGAATTCAGAATGTGCAATTATTATGATATAATTATAAAATCTGTGAATTGTGAGATGTAAAAAGCTCTACAGATGGTGGCACCAGAAGCAGATTTAGTAGCGCTGGGGGGTGATGTGTGGGGGTATTAAAAATAAACGTGATTCAATCATAAAATTGCTATTGTTTTGCATTATTAAGTGCACTTATTAATGCATATTTGACAGTACATCACAGCTTAAGTTACAAAATGTACTTTTATTAACTGTTACATTAAAAACATTTATATATTCTTCTCTTATTAAATGTACCATAATTTGTCTATAGTATTATGTCAGGGAAAACAGTCAGAATTGTCTTTATTTTATTTTATAGGAGAAACTTAAAAAACTCAACTTATAAAATCTTAAAAAATAAGACATTTTTGATAAAAACTCGCAGTTCTGAAAGGAAAAGTCAAAGTTGCAATACATAAATTCAAGGACATAAAGTCAGAATGCTAAAATATAAACTAAGAAATCCAAGAAAAAAACATCAGAACTGTGAGATAAAAGTCACAATTACTTTTTTTATTCTGTCACGGAAACAAACAAGCATTCAAGAAAATTTTAACTCAGAACTCTTTTTTTAAACTTGAATTATGAGATGCAAACTTGCAAGAGCAAGAAAAATAATACTTGCTATTGCAAGATTTGTGCGATGAACAGTCAGCTACATTTTTAAATTTTCTTTCTGTGGCTGAAACTAAAAATTAAAAAAAAAAAGAAAAAAGTGAGAATGACTGAGAAACTGTGAAGCTACTACGAACTTTTAATTGCCAGAAAAAAGGCAGAACTGTGAGATAAAAAGTCAATTACCCTTTTTATTGAGTCAGAAAAAAACTGAACTGCGACATGTAAACTCATAATTCTGGGGAAAAAATGTCAGAACTGTGAGAAAAAAAAATCACAATTACAGTTTAATTATTTTATCCCATGGCAGAAACAAGCTTCCACAAAAAAAACCTGGCAGATAGAGCTGTAATCCCTCCACATTTGCCCCGCTGAGTGGTTTCAGACTGCAAATTATGCGATTGTTCTGATTAAATGTGCTCCGCTGGTCGTGATTTTAATTTGAGCTACTCTGGGAGATGGAATAGCAGAAGTGACTCCTCTGTGAGACAATCTTCAGTTTAATGCTAAACGACGACAGCGCTGTGGTCAGCTACTGCTGTGCGATTCTTTTCACGATATGAATTATTAAGACGTTTATAAAGCAGCACTGGAATAACACAGCAGGAAATGCCTCCAGTGATTTATTCATACCTGTACAAATAAGTATCATTGTGTACCAGAAAAACTGTTGCTGGGTGAATCTCACAAAGTCATATTTCATCCCAAAATCAAATGAAATACGGTGCATTTGAAGATGTGTTTTTGCAAGATTGGTCCATCTGTGTCCGTCATTACGCCACCGGATCATTATTATGATTCAATAATTATGCTAATGAAGCCTCACTGTGGTATGGCATTCATCTTGCATTTTATTATTATCATTTGTTGATTTAATAACATTAACACCAGCACTGACCATAGGGTTTGCTTGAATGCCATGTTCTTATTGCACAATGAAGCGTTCAAGCGGATCGTGTACAGCAAAGCCGAAATTGCAGTACATGTTCGGAGACCATCCCAAACAGGCTGATATATTGTTTGACAATAACTCTCACTGAATTATTTAGTAGGCCTCCGAGCGACTTGAAATGCCACATTTGCATTTGTATTCAGAAGTGGTTATTGCTTTCCGGTTGGTTAATCTCTTCTGCCATCCACGTGTTAGCAAAATAGAAATGTAACACTTTTAGGAGTTTTCGAAAAAAGCTTTTTTGCACCGAATATCCTCTCTGGCTTCGCTTGTCCAGATGCTGTTGTCATTTGTCAAAACAAATTTGCTGTGAAGAGTTCTGATTACATTTCTGCACATGCGTGTTTCTCCCCGAACTAAGCACTGATTAATTTTGCATGCATTTTCATTTATCTATAATGAATTTTTCTTTGCTTCGCAACATAAGCAACTTTCACTGCAAGCACATTTATCATGGAAGGTCAATAATGTTTAGCTTTTTGCTTTAATTACATGATGATTCCTTTTTCATCTTTCTTCCTCTCTAAGGGCTGTTTCTCTGACCTTAGCACATGGATTTCAAGACTTCAAATGAAGAGGTAAGTAATGCTTTTAGTTATTTTAGATAAAGTCGTTTTTTTTGCGTACAGCTCGTAACAGATCTATTTCGGCGTACAAAACTCTATCCAAATAAATGCTCGCTGGAGTCGTGGAGGGAGGCAGGAGCACATCGATCAAATAAATGGATTTGTTGACTTTTCACTGGAGAACAAAGATGTTAGGTCAAAACCGGTTGCTTTAATTCCTCCGTCTGCAGACTAGGAAGCAGTTATTTAACAGACAACAGATTTACAGCTTCATTTTCTGAAATACTTTTCATATTCTGATGACATTAAAAGACTTAAGGTAAGGATTATAAAGAGGATTGCTATCTATTATAGAAAGTAAAAAGCCATAAAAACTAACTATAAATAATTAAAATGTGGTTATGCTAAATCATATTTTATGTTTAATGCATATATTTATTGGACAATCGCATGTTCCACACTTCCACACATAAGCTGTTTGCTGTTTATTAATTTTAATAGTTTATAAAGTGAAATAAATGATATCTCATTAGTTTCACTGTATAACAAGCAAATGCTTTTTAAATTCATTTGTGTGCCCTAATTAGTATGACTGTTAAAATAATAGTTCACCCTAACATGAGAATTTGCTGAAAATGTAACCTCAGGTCATCCGAGACGTATATGAGTTAGTTTTTTCATCAGATTTGGAGAAATGTAGTATTATATCACTCGCTCATCAGTGGATCCTCTGCAGTGAATGGGTGATAAAAACGTCACAATAATCCACAGCTCTCCAGTCCATCAGTTAATGTCTTGTGAAGAGAAAAGTTGTGAAAAGTTATTGTCTCTCTGAAGAAAGAGTCGACTCTGAATCTTTCAAACAAGTTGTTTTTATAACCAGTCCCAAGCCGAATATGAAACATTAGCATATTGCCCACTCACTTCGTGTTGGTCTGAATGAAAACGCAAATTCATTCTTTGCCACTAGGTGCCGCTTTTGGAGCGTTAAAAGCTGCTTTAAATGAAATCAACCAATCACCAAAGAGGTGATTCATTATAAAATAATGAAAATGTTTTTTGACCTTGCATGCATTGTCAACCTGTTTGGGACTCCCAATATCAATATATGAACCTTTCATAACTCATAATAGGGGTACTTTAAACTATTTTTTTCTGGCCAAAATGCCAGAATCCGGACCCTTCCTCTAGTGAATATCACCATTTACACATTTGTTTAGAGCTGTTTTGGCCTGTCTTTGCTTGTAAACAGTGCTGGATCTGTGCATATTTCTCTCCTGATTCAGACAACATTTTCTCTGGAGAAAGCAATATTACGAAGGACTTTATTTTAGCTAGAAGCAGCAGTTTAAAAAAAAAAAAAATGTTTATGATGGATTTGTTTATTACAACTCGCACCTTTTCACTTTTTTTAAACGCTGAGAGGAAAGATTTCCTGCTAATGTTTGTTTTTGAGTAAACTTTTTTAAGGACCACTCAGTATTAGAAACACAGCTAGGGAAGCCTTGAATCCAGGGGTGAAGTGGGCACTTAAATTCACCGGGAAAATTCTGACCGCAACAACCCACCCCCCTTTAATATTGTGACGACTGGCTGATATTCGTTAAGAGGTGGGCGAACTGGAGCTAAACTGTTCTCTAAAAGTTTACCCTTATTACTGCAGGGTGCTAGCACCTAGACGCGGCTTAACTTCAGTAATTAACCATGCAAGCACTCGTATCCCTAACATCGCAAGACCCGGAGTGACTCTTTATGCAGGTGCACAGACAGTTTAATCCAACAGGAGAGTGCTGTCCTCTTTCACCGTTTACTTGTACACAATGTAAGAATTGCTACGTGTAAGGCAATAGCAACAAGCCCCTCCCCTACACATCTTTCTCCATGACGGTAACAGTTACACTTTTTTATAACAGGGCTGCAAATGAACCAAACCCACCCAAACAAACTTGAACATAAACACACATAACATCACTAATACAAAAACCCAACTGTCTTGCTTAAATTACACAAAAATAAGTAAACTCTAAATACCAATAATGCACCCAGCACTGACTGCCGGGTCATTACAATATAATACTACATCTTTTTTTTTTTTTAGCCTGGATGAAGACCCAGATTATGTTATGTTTCTTTTAGTTTCTTTGTGCCTACGCATTTTGGATTTTTTGAGCACTTTGATGCATCCTCATCCTTCTTCTTAATTCTGGCATTTTTCCGCCCCTCCTTTCTCTTCTTGCTGTCCATGGGTAAAACATTAGCAAAAAAACAAGCAGTCCACTGCCAAACAATTTACTTCTCCTCGAACTTGCTGCAACTAGGCTACATTATCTGTGTAGGGTTATGCCATAGCACTGAGGGGGCGCTCATTTATTTTAAATAGACTTGACCTGCAATCGGATTGGATAAACGCATTCCCCATTCCCAAGAGGCTTTGCTCCATTCTACATTAGATTTATAGATAGATAGATTATAGGTTATAGATACTTTATCGATCCCCAAGGGGAATTCAACGACAAACAAACAAATCAAATGGGTTTTTTTTTTATTTGTGACCATGAATGTTCTGCAGGATAAGCTATCCATGATATAGAGCGTGAGCAACTGATATAAATATTGGTTAAACGTTAATGGTAAGGGGGTATTTGTAGAAGTATTTGACCACTACTCACAGGGAATTAGTAACGTCAATGATTTTCAGGCCGGTTGCGTTCGCTTGCGGCCGCTTAATTTGTGATCCGCTGTGTAAATCCTTCAGCCGGCCAACCGGAAAAAAGTCCCGGCTCTCCCGATTGCCACTCCTCCCCTGGTTGCATCTCAGTTATAGATTACAGTGAAAATTACTTCATTATTAAAACTACTATTAGTAGCAATGTTCATTTTGTTTCCAGGCTCATTTTTGATGTTTTTTTCTTAGCAAACGCTGATATCATATCAAATGCAACATTAGTAAATAATACCAGCTCGAATCAATTTGTAATTCCAAGCATTTATTCATTTAGTGCTCTTGATCAACCTGTCAGAATTTATTTTGCAATAATAACCAGCTGATTGTACTTTATAAGCTATACATCAGTGTCTGAGAAATATTGATCGTCCGCTAATCTGGATGTTCTTCACAATTCGTTAAAATTCAAGACATTCGACGGGACCTGCATTATATTAATGCAGTTTGGGATGGGATACAAGGCTACTATGAATGCAGAGAGCACAAATTTAATAGCTTTTGGGCTCAGAAACGGGGACACAGAAGAGCGCTTATGTGTGGAAGATTAATGAGCGCTCAGAGGAGGATAAGTCTCGTGTATATAGACAGAAGTATTTCTGTTTGTTTACAAACACTGCTATGCTTTTCAAACAGGATGTGCAAGGCAAGCTTCAACATGTTGTGGTCAGAAAAAGTAGCTTTTTTCGTTATCAAATGTTTGATTACGTTTTTGCCGAAATCTGGTCGGTGTTTTTCAAAGCCCGTGGGCGTTTTAACTTTCCTGAAGCATCCGTATGAGAACCATATCGGCTGTGCTTCTTCTTAATTGTGTGATTTAATGCAGTCCTCCTGGACTAACTACAGTCATTTTACTTCTGCAATAGCCGTAGTCTATGTCTGAGCATGTTTTGACTGAAAATCTCAAGGGTACACTAAAAATGGCTGACACTTGATTGCTATGGTAACAGAATCAAGCATGTGTCCTAGCAACTGAAGTTATGGAATAAATTTCATTCTGTTATAAAGTATTTGACTGACTTTGCAAGAAAGTGCAATGATGCAGATGCCAGACTCAACAGAAAATCCAGGCCTCTTTCCTATTTTATGAGCAACTGCTTACCAACCAATTTGGTCATCACAGGAACGGGTCTTGCAACACAACTGGGCCCTGAGGAATTTATTTTATTCAGTTTTTTACTGTGCCGACAAGCGGAAAGGCCAAAATATACACAGAGTCAGTTTTATACAACATTTCAAAGTGGAAAAAGCTTTAATGAAATAATAATGAAAGCACCATGATGTTGGCTAAAATATTACAATGTGAAATTATGAATTATGTATTAACACAAATTCTTGAATAAACTGTCTTTTTTCGCTGTTAAGTTTCTTTTGAATTTATAATGATTAGAGCATTGTATGGAGGTTAAATATGTTTATAATTAGTTAAAATGGTGATGATTGCATCACACTAAATATTTAGTCTGTTGGTGTTTCTTCACTTTTATGACCCTGTGGTTCATTTTTATTAATGCTAACACGTTTGCAGTTTGAAGTATGATGTGTGAAGAAAACAACAGAAAAATCAAGCTAGTTATTGCACAGCAGAATATCACTGTTCATTATTTTTAATCAAGCTTTAATCTTTAAGTATTTCTACTTGTGTTTGTTTAGGAAACATACAATACTATGAAAGGAGAGCAGTGTTATTATTTTAATATTAGATATTGTAGATTTTATTTATAGGTTGAATACATTTTTCTTCTATTTTCCGTTTTTAATTTTAGGTTAAATTTTTGTTTTAAAAAAAATGTATGGTTTTGTCATTTTTATTTTGTATAATTTTATGCTTTCGTTGTAGTTATTTTTATGCTAAATTAAAGTGAAATAACATAATAAATATATATTTTTTACATTTTAGTTTCAGTTTTTAACTAAAAAGTAAATGTACTAAAATGTATTTGAAATACATTTAAATGAAACATTTCATGCATACACACGAATACATTATGTACTTAATAAAACTACCCTGCAATTGCACACTTGATGTGATATAATAAAATGGTATAAATCATAATAAATTGAAACTAATCTTGTGCTTAATGCACTTTAATTGTGCTGAAGTCCATCTAAATATATACTGATGTATATGTTATTGTGCTAAAGTGGAACTATTGCAAGTATACTTTAAATATACTGCACTTATAGACACAACTCATTACACATTTTAGGCTTAATATTAAGAAATGTGCATTGTGTACAAATAGTGCTCCAAATAAGGTTTCATTATTATTTTTGTATCAGTCTATATCAGTTAATATGTTAATACATTTAGACTGTACTTAATAAATGCATTTTAAATATACAATTCAAATACAATACATATTTTTCTAATGTTTTGAAAATGTTCATAACTTTCCAAAAAAAGACTGAAATCATCTCTCTCTGTTGGATATTAAACACTGAATTGGACACAAAAAAAGCGTTTTAAGAGAGATTATTTCTTCAAGTCCACAGGGCTCAAAGCGAGAATACTTGAAGAAACTGCCATTAATGAAGTGTTCTTTAAAAACTGTTAAAGCAGAGCCATTTAGGTTTGCCCTATCTGCTGTACTTTAAACGATTACTGTAGGGCAGGAACGTTTCATTGCTCAAAATTACATCTTGCGAAGCAGCTTGCAGTGAAAGTGCTCAGAGTGCCCTATAGCTACATGATTCTCATGTCATTTTTCTCAAACATTTATCTACCGAAGTAAAGGCCTTGTGGTAAATACTGATTAAATAAGGAGCCAGTAAGCCGCTTGACAGGCAGGCTGTCAAGATGCAATGTATTCAAGAACATCTGGACTTCATTATCCATTTGTTGGAGCCATTTTGTCACAGATTCAAAAAGCCTCATCAGTCATTGTGACATTATTTGGTGTGAAGATGTTTAATCCACTATCAGATAACTGATGAAGCCACTTGGATGAGAGCAGAGGCGAAACATCTTCCACAAATGAATAACCAAGTCCAGATGGTCTAGCAATAATGTTTCTCCCTGATATGACTTTGAATGTTTGCTTGTGTCTCTGCCAGGCAAATGTGCCCTCGCTGTTTATCACGCGATCAGTTTCACGGCTAATTAAGTTAATGTTGTCAAGTGAGGATTACAGATGTTTGTGTGACTCTGGCTGTTTCAGACAAAGACTGGGATTTATTTGCTTCAAGATGGTAGCGAGGAGCCTTTCAATATCCGTCTGCACCTGGCCAAAGATATTCTCACCATTCAAGAGCAAGACGTCATCTGTGTGTCTGGAGAACCGTTCTACTCGAGTGTGAGTTCTGCACTTCTCATTATAAGCCAGATTGAGCTACTTTCTGAAATATACAAAGCTATGACGTGAAGCAGCTGTTCAGCATGTTCTGGACTTGTCAGGCCCGCATCGTCTGCACTGGAACGATGTGTTTAGTCGGTTTCCATCAACATGTTCTTAATGTGACAACAGTAAGGTCAAAAATATCATTTAGAATGGCTAAATCACCTGACTAAAATATAAACGACTTTTGGAGACGTAAATAGACACAATCTTTCATCAAAATGTTCTTTTATTAAGTAAAAGTCATATCAACATAAACGCAAATGTTACCCTTTTAACATTTTTGGTCGTATAGTGAATGCATTCATGCATATGATTAAAGTAGTAATATATATTAGTGCTGTCAAACAATTAATCATGATTCATCATACAAAATAAAAGTTTTTGTTTGCATAATATATGTGTGTGTGTTCTGTGTATATTCTATAAATACACACATACAGTGTATTTACAAACTATTCTTATGTGTCTATATTTTTATCCATATAATGTATATAATAAATAAATATATTTAATATATTACAAAATATTTTTCGGAAAAATAAATAAATATAGTAAATATACACAACACACATACATAAATTATGTATGTTTATTTTGGATACCATTATTCATGATTAATATTTACATTGATTAATGATGTTATTATTTTTTAGTTATTTTTAAACCAAATTAAAGTGACCCAACCGCGTTTTGATTGAAATGACTTGGAATGCAGAATAAAAAAATTCATTATTATCTGTTTTTGCAAATGAAGTCTTCATATATATGTTTGTGTGCATGCGTGGAGGTATATATTAGATTTTATATTCATAATAAATTCATTTGTTATTAAGATTTTCACATTCATAACAAACGAATGTAAACATGGACAAACAGGATTCATTTCTGCAAGTTAAAAAAATATTCATTTAGATTGTACAGAATATGTTATAATATAAAGAATAAAAATATATGTGTTTATGTATGAATAGCTCTGGAAAATTCTCACTTTAACTGAACTTATGATTTATAGTTATGTATTCGAATGTTTTATTTTATTCTGTGAACTACTGATGACATTTCTGACAAATGTTAATAAAAACGTTGTCAATTAGAGCATGGAAATCAAAAATATATATTACCATTTTACACATATCTAGTCATTCCAGATACATTTTGAAGTTGTGTCCTAATTCTTTTGAGATTTTGATAGATTCATACTTTTATACACATTGCTTATTTCAAGAGCAGTTTGCTAATTACAGCTGAGAACTTTACTGGTGTACCTTTCATTGAAATATTTTTATGCAGCTCAGGATATAAATACGCACCTGAAAATATCTCGCCGCAAGAAAAGAACAGCTCTGCCTTTTGTCATTATTCAGCTGTGGAATGTGTCACCACACATGTAGGAATTTGCTTTGACCGATTTCATATTTAATCCGGTTAACCTGTGCCCCTTTGTTTCAACATCATTGTCAGATTCAGAATGAAACTGGCAAGTGTGTATTTCTCTGGCATTCGCTGCAGAATATTTTTACCATTGTGTTGCATCTATCATTGTCCTTACAGCAGACAGCAGCTTTAGCGCTGCTTTAAACAGACAGATCATGTTATATTCACTGCCCTTTAATTAAGTTACTGGCATTGTTGGCATGGTGCCGTTTTTCCTCCCGGGAAATCTACATGAAAAGGAGGCTATTCAAATTAATTAAGGACCTTCTCGGTTTCAAGAAGCAAATTGAAATGATAAATAAACTAGCTGTCTTCTTCAACACACAGACTTGGTGTGGCATGAAAGTGACGAGTTTCCTTTGATTTCTTACAGGAAAGAACAGTAACGATCCGTCGGCAGACAATCGGAGGCTTTGGGTTGAGCATCAAGGTGATTGTGCAGTTTCTCGCAGCTTTCACTCAGCTCCCGCATTTCTTGCAAGACTTTGAAAGTCTTTGTGTCATGATTTTTTCATAGGGCGGTGCCGAACACAAGATCCCTGTTGTTATATCTAAAATATCAAAAGAACAGAAGGGTAGGCTGTTTATTTACTCTCTGTCTTCCCTCCTAGTCAGAAACAAGTTGTTTATTGGTTTGTGCTTTTGTCTTTTCTTTCGTTCGCAGCTGAACTTTCTGGACTTCTGTTTATTGGAGATGGCATTCTCCAGGTATGCACAAATACAATAAACGGGGTCATTAGACTGAGATCCGGACCGTTAGGGACCGGTTTTCAGCCTGCAGATGTGTAGGGAATTTGAGTTGTGATTTTAGAGCGGTTTTATTACAATTACGTATTCATTTTGAATTATATATGCATTTTTCTGGGCATGAAAGGCATGTTTTAGGTTTGGGAATACTTTATAATATCCATAGTATTCTCGTAACAATAAACAAAATATGCTTGCATTGACTGTCTGCTGAATTTAGACTATCTTTAAAGGGTCAGTTCACCCAAAAACCTTCGTTCATCTTCGAAACACAAATTTAGAAATTTGTAAGAATATCAGAGAGCCATCTGGCCCTCCATATACAGCAACACAACTGAAATGATCCCAGATCCAGAAACACGGTAAAAACATTTGTGTCCATGTGACATTAGTGGATCAACTTCAGTTTTGCGATGATAGGAGAATACTTTTTTTGCGCAAAGAAAACAAAAATAACATGATATACTCAACTATTCTTCTCCTATGACTTACGTCTTGTTAGAGAATATTACTGCGTAAGCGTACGCTTTGTTTCAGGCGCAAGCAACCGCAGATGACACACATGTGCATGCTTTCCCCTAGATGTAAACAAGACTGATTACGTCAAACACGTTTAAGCTTGCGTATGCGGTGCGTTGAGATACTCTCCAAAATGTCGGATGACGTAAGTCATGGCAGAAGCGTAAATTATGTTATTTTGGTTTTATTTGTGCAAAAAGTATTCTCTTAGCACTGCAAAACTGTGTTGATCCACTGATGTCACATGGACTGTGTTTTTACTACGTTTCTGGATCTGGGATCGTTTCATTGGGTTGCTGTCTATGGAGAGACAGATTGCTCTCTGAGATCATTAAAAATATCATAATTTGTGTTCTGAATGAAGATTTTATGGGTTTGGAAAGACATGACACCCTCAAATTGTAATTAATCACAAAATTTTCATTTTTGGGTGAACTTACCCTTTAATGTTCATTGAAACATTATGTTCAGTGTTCATTGATGGTTTTTTGTTCTTTTTGTTGATTTTCACCTAAATTTTCTGCTATGTATATATGAACATATTATATATCAAAATAAAGAACCGAGCCTCTGATTTTAAACCAAAAAACAATTTTATTCTATCTTTTTGTGTTCATGTTTTATTACCACTTGATTTGGACAAAAAACTGAGAAAATTGCATTTTTATCAAAGTAGCGCATTTTTATAAAAGTACTGCAATTTTTAAGTGAAATTATTATACAGGTGATATTCTTTCACTTCTAAATAATTATATAAATAATTGAAATAGCATTCATTAAACAGAACGTCTAAGGTTACGTAGGTAACCCACGTTCCCTGAAGGAGGGAACGGAGACGTTACATATGGGATCTCGCGTAAGAGACCAATCGTCTTCGAATCTTTGAGAAAAGGCCAATGAATATTGGCGTGCAATAATTACAGCCAGGTGCAACTTATCACAGCGTGAGTATAAATGGAATTTATGGAATTTCGAGGAATGCACTATATCAATACATTTCATGGATATAAGTGAAGGGAAACACAGCCTTCTGGCTGACTGTGGAACAAAGTATCAGCCACAACCACTGGTGAAGGAAATCCAGTGGAGCACAGTTGGGACTGTCTCCGCTCTGAGTCCGACTGCGGGGCAGGAGGATAGGGGTTCGCCTAGGCATCGGGGAACCACTGAGAAAACACAGCAGCAAGCCAACACCGCCGGTCTTCCCGCTACCTGCTTGTCTGATTTAAGACACGGGAAGACACAGCCTCTTCGAAGAGGTCGTAAAACCTGGTGAAGGTGTTTGGTGTCGCCCAGCCCGCAGCTCTACAGATATCTGCTAGAGAGGCACCGTGTGCCAATGCTGAGGTGGAGGCAACTGTCCTTGTTGAGTGGGCTCTCAGGCCTAGGGGGCACGGCTCTCCCTGGTATAGATATGACAGGGAGATGGCTTCCACCACCCAATGGGCCAGCCTTTGTCTGGAGACATCATTCCCTTTCTGCTGACCTCCAAAGCAGACAAAGAGCTGCTGAGAGCGCCTGAAGCTCCGAGTGCGGTCAACGTAGAGGCGCAGAGCGCGTACAGGACACAGCAACTCTAAGGCCGGGTCTGCCTCCTCCTGGGGCAGAGCTTGCAGGTTCACCACCGGATCTCAGAAAGGTGTGGTAGGAACCTTGGGCACTTAGCCGGCCCGAGCTGTCAGTGTTATGTGAGAGTTGGCCAGACCGAATTCTAGTCACTCTTCGTTGACAGAGAAAGCTTGGAGATCCCCAACCCTTTTAGCAGCCTTTAAAAAGGCTCCAGCCGGCGGGGATCGCCCAACAGCTGCCCAGTCACTCTGGCTGCCAGCGAAGAGAGGATGCGAACTCGCAGGAACTCTTTAATTTTCTGGATTCTCTCTGATCTTTCTCCCGTAGACTCGAACAGCATGCACTGCATAAGACAAGGCTCCGAAAGCGAAAAGCTGCATGTGCAATCCAGCCGTGACCTCTTATACTCACGCTATATATATATTCATTATATTCATTGGCCTTTTCTCAAAGACGATTGGTCCCATATGTAACGTCGGAGTGAACTTGACTGAAGGGGAACAAACATTTCATAATATGTCATAATATAGCTGTTTTTAGTGTATTTTTGATCAAATAAATGTAGCCTTGGTGAGAATCAGAGGCTTCTTGCAGACTGTGTCAGGATCTATTCTCTCAATACTAATTTGTGCTCTTTTACTAATGTTGTCAATAGATAAACGGCATTAACGTGAGGAGTTATCGTCATGAAGAAGTGGTATGTTTCATCTTTTCTATATAATAAATCAGTTCAGTCAGTGCTGTTTTTTTTGTTTTGTTTTTCATCCCTGGGCTCAATCTTTTAACAGAAGAGTGTCAGTAATTTGGACTCAGCTTTTAAAAGCTTGACTAATTGCACCAAAATTAGAGACACATCCTTTCTAATAAAGTAATAAGCAAGCGTATTTATTGCTCTCAGGTGCAGGTCCTGCGAAACGCAGGTGAGGAAGTGACTCTGACCGTGTCTTTTCTGAAGAGGACCCCTGCATTTCTGAAGCTGCCGCTGTGTGAGGACTGCTCATGTACGTCGACATTCACCGGTTAATATACAACCTAAACTCAAAGTCTTTCAAAGTCAATTTTATTATGAAGTAACATAGTTTTTTTACTAATGTGTTTTATTTTTGTAGGTATACCAAGTGACCAGAGCAGTGGAACATCTTCTCCACTGTGTGACAGCGGCCTACATCTGAACTACCATCCCAACAACACGGTAATCATCTGCTCAAAATTCTGTGTAAAAATGCAATGCAAAAGCCAGACTAAATAATTCCCATCTTACCAGCTCCTATCAAAGCATACAGTTGTAATCGCTGCGTAAATGCATTTCTGCCACCTCTGAGCAGCTTTGAACAGCCTGTATAAAGATCCCTAAATGCTTAAGTGCCACCTTGTGTACATCTGGCAATGCATTTAAAAAACCTGTAACCATCTACACAAATTTATAATCAGAATTGTTTATAATAAATCTCTTGTCAACAAAAGAGAAGCTTAAATGTCCCCCTATAATTTTCCACCAAAATAAACGCTCTATGGATTAAAGTTTGAAAGCAAAGAAATTAAAACCACTATAATTATTACTAGATTGTTGTTATTATTATTAATAAACATTTTTTTATGTTACAGTACAATATTATTGCACTATACAATACATTTCATTGTTTGTTTAATTTTGTATAATAAGTAATAATACAAAATAATTTAAAATAAAATAAATATCAAATAATAAAATGTTAATGATTGTTATATTATTATTATTATTAAACTTTTTTTTATTTAACAGTTCAATAATATTGCACTGTTAATACACTTCTTTTTATTATATATACAATTTTGTACAATTTAAGTAATAATTATTTAAAATAAAATATTTAAAATAAATTTTTATTATTCTTTTTAAACATTCATTTTTCTATTCATTGCTCTATTAATACATTTCATTGTTTGTTCAATTTTGTATAATTTAAGTAATAATAAAATAAAAAAATATAATTTAAAATAAAAAAATCAAATAAAGTTTAAATAGAATGTCATCATGATTGTTATATCATTGTATTATTATTATTATTATTATTAAACATAATTTTTTTTATTTTATAGTTCAGTTCTATTGCACTATTAATACATTTCATTGTTTGTTAAATTTTGTATAATTTAAAATTAAATAAATATAAAATATATATTTTTATAATAATAAAATGTTTATTAAAAATGAGTATTAATATTGTTATTATTGCAATATTTTTTCTCTCTCTGTTTGTCTTTATAATCTGTATGTGACAGGACACATTGTCTTGCTCGTCTTGGCCGATGTCTCCGGGGTTGCGTTGGGAGAAGAGATGGGTGGATCTTCGTCTCATCCCACTCTTGCATGCGCGTCTGTCCCAGTACGTCCCAGGTGCTGACATTTGCAGGTGAGCTGTTTTGTCTTTGACAGCACTTACGGTGTTTTGTAGAGTTGCAGTGCCTGACGTGATGTATTTAGCTCTTGCTTTCATCTGGTAATTCTGTTTGTATTCTAGTCACACAGGATTTTCCTTGATTAGTCTTTTAGGGGTTATAGTAATTCACAGCCGTTCCCAAATGAACCACATTAGACCTTTAATACCAAATGCAAACTTTGATGAGGTTAAGCTATTCGAAATGAGACCTTTTTGCACATCAAGTGGAACATAATTGAAAACTCATAAATTGGATTGAATTAAATCA
Organism: Enteromius trimaculatus; assembly: GCA_032361065.1. Lineage (NCBI taxonomy): Eukaryota > Metazoa > Chordata > Actinopteri > Cypriniformes > Cyprinidae > Enteromius > Enteromius trimaculatus. Next base: position 14,566,193 of record JAUMHP010000082.1, on the reverse strand, counting down.
ATCTGTTTTTTAAATTGCTTTGAATTGAAGAAGGAGAATTAGACTTTAGTTAGCTACTTTTTTGTGGATTGTCTCCTGAGTGCGCATATTTTTAATTTCTCCAGGCAAAATGCTTTTCAAGTGATAGCAGTGGATGGGGTGTGCAGCGGGGTAATTCAGTGCCCCAGTCCTGACGAATGCACCGACTGGCTGCAAGCAATCGCTTCAAACATTTCTGCGCTCACCAAGCACAACGTGAGTGTAATGCAGTTTCAGCACAGTAAAAGTGTAGCAGTTTAACAACCAAACAGTCAATTCCTACAGACTGTAAGTGAAGAGTTCATTTGCAAAAACCGATGACTTTTTTTTCCCGTTCGTTTTGTTTAGATTGCGTGTCTTTTTTCACAATAGAAAAGTGCATTTATATATTTCGAGCTGTTCTTTGACAGCCTACCAACACTGGAGCCCTGCTATATTCCCATATTCAGAGTGAATCGTGACATTTCTTTCTTTTGTTCCCGCTCATTTCTTTGGTAAATGCCACCTGAAACACAAGGTGCTGTGGTTTGTTTGGACCGGATGATCTTTGTGCGACTGCGTCAACATTTATAGTGCTTCATTGTCTCCAGAGAGAGTGCACCGAGTCAATTTGTGCGATAAACTCCATTTAGACTCAGTGATGGAGGTAATTCGGAAAGACAGTGAATTATTCGTCATAAATTTTCATTTTCGCCAGGCGGGTCATGTGTTGTAATCCTCTCAATGCAGTAGATTAAGGCATTAAAATGGCATTTCCCACACAATGAAGGATTTCACTCTTAATTACCGATAGAGCGCGCCGTGAGCCTCGTGGCACAGATCAAAACTGCTCCATCCTCCATCTTGCCTTCATTTATTTTGAGTGTGTTTAGCATTTCCCCGAGAAATCCTCTCAAAGGAGATAAGTTCGCTCCTCACAACAGTGTACTGTAGCGTTTGCTTTGGATTATCCTGCAGAGGGACCACCTGGATGAGCTTCCAGTCCACTTCCTGCGAGGAAAATAGACCTTATTCCACATTCAAATGGAGCTACTAGAGTCATTTGTGAGGCGGTAGAGACTGGCCGGGGTTACGTGGGTAATGAAGCCAGTGAGGGTGTTAATCTTGAATAAAGCTTCGCAGCAGGAGCGATTCTCCTGAGCTCTGGACGAACAGTAGTTCCTCTGTTAGTCTGAAACACACAAGATGTATTGCGTTCTTTTATCTGCTGCTTGAATAATTGGACTGAGACACGCTAAAGGTCATTCGGTGATCACCAGAGCATTTTATTTTATATCCGTGAAGCAGATTGCCGTACTTCACTGGCCTTTTGGTAGGATTTATGACTGACTCTTCTGTCGGGGATCGGAGGCTGATAGGAAAGGATTCGTGAAACCTGTGTATCATACATCGATTTTTTCCATCCGTATTTAGTGTTTTCTGAACTTCAGTACTGTACATTACATACATACTCGTTTGTAAGTCACTTTGGAGAAAAGCATATGCGGAATAAATAAATGTAAAAGTAAAAAAAAAAGTAAAATGAAGGCATTTTTACAGATTTCATCCCCCCCAAAATGCATGGGCATACTTTATAGTGCACATATCACATTATAATATATTTTAAATATATGTTTATATAAACATAACAATATGCATATTAAGTATAATATAAAAAATGTTTCAAATATATTGTATATTTCAATAAATGTTTTAAAAAATATTTTTAAATGTTTTATATTGTTTAAATATTAATGTATTACTTATGGTGCACACATCTTTAACTCTATTTTAAATCTATATGATTAAAAATATATACTGTACAGTATGTAGAATATAATTAATATATTAAAAAGAATATATAGAATTATTTAAACAGTTTTAATAATTTTTTTTATATTTTATAGTTCAATGTAATTCTTGAAAAATATATAAATTTTACATGTTTTATTAACCTAACGTATTTACTTATAGTGTACACATTATCCTTAAGTATTCTAAATATAAATTATTTTAATCATATATTTAAAGGTTAATGAATATAAAAATCTAATAAATACAAATATACATATTTTTATTTAAAATGGCATTTTTTATATTTTATATTTGTATTTTATAATACAATACATACGAAGGGGCACATTACTTAAAATGAAATGTAGAAATATAATTATATATATATTTATTAATTCATTTATTTATTTATGTTTATTTATTTAATCGTTTATTTATTTATTTTGTTTATTTATGTAATTATTCATTTATTCATTCTTTTTATTTATTTATTTATTAGAAATGAATGCAGATAAATAAAGCAAATATTAAGAAACCTATAGGTTTCTAATATTATAAACACTAGAAATGCTTACTTCCCTTCTCTCCAAATAAATGATTGAATGAATGGATAATTAAATAAGTAATTAAATAAATGCATGAAGGAATAAATAAAAAAATTAGAAATCCTTTTTTTTCAAAAGTGTCTAATACTAGACAGAGATAGAGAGAATTTTATTAAAAATAAACAATATATGCAAATATTATTAAAAGTCTAAACATTCAATATTTTCTTTCTTTTTTCTTTGATATATTTTAATATACATTTTTGTAGAAACATAAGTCATAAATCTAACCTGTTAATTTCTATGACTCTGTCGCAGGTGAAGAAGATCAACAGAAACTTTCCTGTAAACCAGCAGGTAAGGAAGCAGAATCTTGTTGAGGAGGTGTGAATTGGACCTTGAAAGAGTGACAAAAAGCCTGCGGAGATCAAGCCCTAAAAGAGCGAGTGTCTTGGTCAACACACTTGAATGAAGCCCCACAGTGATGTTTTCTGTCAGAGCTGCTATTCTTCATGCGCTGTGACGCATGTGCCCCGCAGAAAGCCAAAAGTCAAGTTCACAGGGCTCTGAGATTCTCTGAAGCTCCTCAAAAGCGTTTGACACACACAGACTGACAGATACTTGGTCACAGTGTCCAGTTTTAGTCTGTGACCTCCCAGTCCTGACATTTTAAACGATCTAGCTCTGAATTAGACTTCTGGCGAATGTTGAATGGAAAAGAGTTTCTTCCTGGAAACTCTGTGCAGACTAATTACTTGGAACGTCTCTGTCCTTCTATAACCTGTCCACCGCTCTCTTTTTGTGTCTTTCTGTCATTTAGATTATATATATGGGCTGGGTGGATGAGAAGGAGCAAGATTCTGTTCAGGACCGAATGTACACACCAAAGTTTCTTGCCTTGAGGGGTTCATCTCTCTTCAAGTTCTCCGCACCTCCAGTGAGTTCTTCTGCATGATTTACTGCATCAGGAGCTTTTCAGTTTCAACAGCTGACTTTTATATGATTTTATATTTAGCATACGCACGCAATATTTATTCTACTTGGAGCAACTTTGACAATTATGAAAGCACATCAAACTCTTGTTCAAACTTTTCTTGAGTGCAGTTCATTGCACTGAAGAATTGTTAAAGGAATACTTGACCCAAAACTGCATATTTCTTCACTCGTATATAACATTTAAGCTGTTTTTAGTGTAAAACTAAACTTTTAGATCTGAATTTGAGTGTTCTTTACACAATTCTATTGCAGGATTATTTTATGGAGCTTTTTCTTCTATATAAAAGACATATAAATGAAAAGAATAATTTAATTTAATCTTTGATGTTCCATGAAAATATTTTTTTAACTGAAATAAAGATGCAATTAAATAAAGTATGAGATGAGAAAGATTAGAAATTTGGACTTTCTTTAGAAACTAGAAATGTTGCCTTTGCTTTAAATTATTTAATAAAATGTAATTAAATACGTTGACATACATTTCTAAATACATAAATGACTAAATTACTAAATGCTATAATCACTCAATTACGACAATAAGCGTACTAAACATTAATATGAAAAAAATACTATAAAAATGACAAAAGCATTAAACAAAATTATAAAAACTTACAAAAAAAATTCTAAAAAATTACTAAATTTTAAAAAATAAATAAAAGCTAATTTGATGTATGCAAATAATAAAAAAATGACAAAAGCAAAAATTATTAAAAATATATATATAAAAAGAAAAGCTAAATTAAAGTACTACAAATATTTAAATAGTATAAAAATAATTCTAA
>JAUMHP010000082.1:14544424-14554639 GCA_032361065.1 Enteromius trimaculatus | reverse complement strand
CCGCTGGGCTGTTACAGTTACTTTCAGCAATTGTGTCAAAAATTATGCAATAAAAGTGTAAAAATATTATTTAATTTAGGAACGTGAAATGCGAGTTATATTGGTCTTAGCAAAACAAAGGTGTGAGATGTTTTTTCTCAAAAATGTAAAAAAAATTTTTTTACTGTAAATATAGTAAATATAGGTTATTATATATTATAACCTATTATAGGTTATGAAAGGTTCTTTTTTTTTTTTTTGCTTTGGATAAATGAAATTAATGAATAAATCTAAATGTGTGTATATATATATATATAAATAACAGTTAATTATTGATGTAAGCTCAGGTGCATTAAATAATGTTAACAGAAACAACTTTTTATTTTAATTTTGATGTATTAATAAATGTGGAAATTAATATTAACTAAAAATAAATAAATGTTTTTTAAATATTTGTCATTTTTAGTTCATGTTAAGTAATGTAGTTAATTACTTTTAACAAATTCAACCTTATTACAAAAACAGTATATTCTCATAATTATTTTGTTTAACTGTACAAAAATAACTCAAATAAATATACATTTATATATAAAAAACTATATAGACATGAATAAATTAAATGAATAAATAAAATTAATAAAAGAATAAATGAATAAAAGAGAAATAATAAAAAATATAGAATTGAAAATATTAACAAAAACTATAGTATATCAATGATACTAATGAACACTGATATATATATACAGTATATAAATTGAACTAGCATAAAAAAACTAGAATTTAATATTACTGGATGGTCATAAAATGATATATATAGGTTAATGTATAGGATTCAATGATATTGATTCAAGTATTATACATGTACTCTGGCACAGAAGCAAATCTATTTTTCATTTTCTAGCAATAAGATAGCAGGACAATTTCCTGCAACTGTTTCACATTCATGGAAACTAAGGGTGGGCACAGATAAAAATCACTGCCAAGTTGTCCCACTAAACCAAACTAATGCAGGCAAAACCCTGACCGTGCCTCGTGCCAAAAAATCGCTTCTGTTTATTTTTCTCCCAAAATAATTATGTCCGACACTTATCGTCCTAATTAAACATTTAAGAGATGCAGGAGATGTTTGTGTCTGCCAGTTTGTCTGATTAACAATGCCAAGTGTCTCCCGTTTCAGTGTAAAACATACGCTTGCATCGTGGACAGTCATCTCATGGGACTCACCATCGATTTCAGCATGGGCTTTGTCTGCTTTGATGCTGCCTCCAAGGTGAAGCATGCTGCCTTACGTCTTTATTTCATTGAAGTAAAAGCGAAATACATGATCACAGGTTATTAAATTCCCATTTATTAGAGCTACTCTGTTGCTACTGTATGTGCTCTATTTGTATCACACCAAATATTTATAAATTGTATTCTTTTTTTAATGATACTCTACATGTTAGGTAAGCATATATAAATATTTGCCTGTTATAATAGAGTTTTGGTGTGTTAAAAATGTCAAAAAATAATTTCTAATCTTTTTTGTATTTGTGATTTAGATGCACTACGTTAAAAAAAAAAAAAAAAACAGTAACACTTTACAGTAAAGTGTCATTTGTTAACATTAGTTAACTAACATGAATGAACCACGATCAACACATACAGTATATTACAGTATTTATACATCTTTGTTCATTTTAGTTCATAAAGTTACTGATGTTAACTAATGAACTTTATTGTAAAGTGTTACCAAAAATCATTTTTCACTTAAAATGCAAGTAAATTTAACTAGCACTGATAACAAATAACACGTGGACCTAAATGTAAAAGTCAAATTTCAACTTTAAATTTTTTTTATTTTTTTTATTTCGAAAAAGACCCATTAAATTGATCAAATGTGACAGTAAAAACTAAATTAAGCAAAATAATGAAGCAGCACAACTGTTTTAAGAATGATAATAATAATAATAATACATGTTTTTAAAGCAGCAAATTAGCATGTTAGAATGATTTCTGTAAAAAATTCAGGCTTGCATCACAATATTACTCTTATTTTTTATTATTAAAAATGTTATATTTATTTGTTGTTGTTATTTTTATCTTGTTGAGCATATGTATGTAAAAACATTGAACATATTTTAATATAAACAGATGAACTCATATATTTTTAACATTATTCTTTTAAAAACTCATTGGAAAGAACATGAGAGAACACAAATGCTTGTTTTCTCTCTCTCCTAACAATTTGTTCCCCAGTAGGAAATTAAACAGATATTGGTCATCTAGTAATATAGTACCATGTTTATTTTTGTCCAGAAATTCAAGTAGTCCATTTTAAAACAGCCAGATAAAAATATGAGTAAAAAAATAACAAATATGACAAGTTTTGAGGGTGTTATGTGAGACATGCATGTGCTGTTTGTCTGAAATATGCAAAATAATTACAAGCTATGCAATTCCATTATCAAAGGAATGAAAAAGAAAAATGTTGCAATAAACAACACTTTAATGGATGTGAAATATTCAGTGCAAATATTTTTTGAAATATAAAAAGTAATTTTCCACAATTCTCCGGTTAATTTAGGATGCTTTTTCGTGTTTATAGAGTTATTAATATGCATAATTTAAACCTCCATTACAGGCAGTGCTGTGGAGATATAAATTCTCTCAGCTGAAAGGATCATCAGATGACGGCAAGAGCAAAATCAAGTTTCTGTTCCAGAATCAAGACACAAAACTTATTGAAGCGAAGGTAAGTTGCTTTTGTTATGAAGTCTGTGAAAAATGCTTCTAACTCTTTAGCATTTTAATATACTTGAAGCTGGTGTACTCTGAATATCACAATATCATACACTTTATGGTAACTGTTGCCAGTGCAAAAGAAATGGCAGATAAAAATATGTATTTCCTGTTTGATTATTTTCCCTGTAGGCTGTAAATGCAAGCACTTATGCGGCAAGTTTGATTTGATTTCTCTCCAATGTTTCCAGGAGCTGGAGTTCTCCAACCTCTTCGCGGTTCTCCACTGCATTCACGCTTTCTTCGCCGCCAAAGTGGCTTGTTTGGATCCCATGTTCGTGAGCAGCCGAAATGCCGCCATGGCCCCTGTGATGTCGGCCACGTCCACATTAACCGCCCCGTCACAGATCTCCAAGCTGAAATACACGAGCTGACAGACTCCAGCGACCCGTCTTCTCCTTCCAGACTTTGAAAAAACTTAGGATGAGAGGAACCGGAGAGTTTTGAGACGAACAATTCAAGTACGTAACACTGAAAACCTCGCTATATCCTCCAGACGGGAATCAGACTCAAACGTAAGCCATTATACGAAACGAGCTGGATGAATTCTGAACATTTTAGCGTTAGGCTGGAAATCTGTGGTTGCCAGACATTCGAAAAACAAACTCTTTCCCTTTGATATTGCGGTATACCTGTTTGCATTCAAATGATATTAACACTTCTTTGTGTATACTTTTAGAATATTATTTAATCTGGTTATTGATTGGAACGGGCCTGTTGTGAAACTGCCATGAAGTTCTTGATCTGCGTTTTCTCAAATAGTTAAGAAGAATAAAACCAGCCATCTTAAATATACATTCACCCAAAAAGCAATCTTCTGAAGTCCGATAGGTTTCCAATATTAGCAATGCGTAAGCTGTTATTTAGGTCAAGAACATTTTTAATTTCACCTAAATTAGTCTTTCGTTTTTAAATCTGCTGACAAACTATTGAAATGGCGCCCCATCTGACTGCCTAGAGAAACAGACTGGAGAATGTGGGAGTTATTTTCATATTTCTATTTTGATACTTTATTAAAGGATGAATCATGTAAGTGAAGATGAACTGGAGTTGTGTGACGTGACTGTATGATGCACATTTGAACTTTCTCAAGGGAACGACCTACTTGCTAATCAATGAGGTGATCGACTTGTTTTGTCAGTAAGATCAATATATTAGCGCATAAACTTTGGTCATTTTTGCTAAAAGTCAAAATATGTCTCTTTTAACCTCGTAAAGTCAACATGAAATGAAAACAGACCCTTTTTACTTAATATTAGTGCTGTCAAAAAAGTTTTGTGTGTTCGTAATATATATGTGTGTGCTGTGTATATTTATTATGTATATATAAATACACTGTATTACATACAGTATATATTTAGAAAATATTTACATGTATGTATTTATATTCATATAAATTATATTATATTTAAATATATAAACATATCCTATTTTCTGAAATAAATACATGCATGTTATAATAAATATACACAGCACACACATATATTATGTACACGCAAAACTTTTATTTTGGTTGTGATTAATAATTTGATTAATTTTTTTTTATGTTAATTCAACAGGTAACCTCATGGAATCTTACTGTAAAGTGTTGTAAAATGAATGTTCATTATTCATCAGCGCACATTATTGCAAAATAATAACTTTTATTTATTTATTTTTTTGTCATCTACAACTGTAAAAAAAAAAATCTGTAAAATTTACGGTGAATACCGGCAGCTGTAGTTGCTGGAATTCGATTGTAAAACATATAATAACAGGGTTTTAGGATTTAAGCTAAATTTACAGTTAAATACCGTAATTTAATTAACTGATATAATATTAATATACCAACCTGTTAAAGTAGTGAAATCTGTTTTGTATCTTTGAAAAACACTGATATGTCACATGATGAACCAAAGCCAATCACAAGCAACTTTTAAATAGTAACACATATAGAAGACGTTCAGTGTCATTCACACAAACACTAAACAACGTCATGGTGAGACTCATTAAACTCAAATATGCAATAAACTAATTTAACAACATTACATGGAATATAGAAATCTAACTTAACTGATAAGAAATTATTTTTAAAGAAAAAACATCAAATTCAAACAATGCAGGGAATTCTGGGAATGTCAGTTTCCGGTTTTCCCCTGTAAATTTTACAGGAATTTATCATTAATCATTTAACAGGTTTTTACCGTTGCATTTTCACACTTTTTTTACAGTTAAAATCACAGCCATTTTTACCGTGTGGGCAGTTAGTTCTATTATTTAGGTAACTGCTGTATTGTAGGTTCATGCTGTTAACAGTTAATTCAATTTTAATGCTGGTTAACATGTGATGATATAATGTTATTGGCAAAAATAAAACAAAAATGGAATATACTGTGTATATTCAATATAGTAAAGTGGGTTATGTATACACTTTCATGTTGATTTCTCTAAACTGTACATTTTTAAGGCTGCTGTTATGATGCTGTTTTTTTAACGCATGCTATTGTCACAAACTGACATGTAGGATAAAGATATGTGTTATCAAGCATTATGGCCAAAGCTTTAAATTCACACATTCAACTTTCCTCTTAACTATACTAAAAAATACATCAGCTTTCTCAACCAATGTTCTAGAAAATATGAACCATTTATTGCCCACCATGCTGCCACCCCAAAGTTACTGTAGGACCCTACGGATGGAATTATAAATGGTACTAAGAAGCAATTTTGCGCCATTAAATGAGTCTTATTTTTTGTCATAACCCTGATTTTTGTTTCTGGTGTTAAGCGTTTAGTCTATGCAAAAGAGAGATTTGTGATTTACCCCAGGCTGGGATATGTTTGGATAAAGATCGGACTGGAAAAGCAGAGGCTGAAGAGAATTCTTTTATTTTTTAGCAAACTATGGTTCGTTTTAATAAAGATGTATAGTTAATAAAGATTTTATAATGTGATCTGAGAGTTTTTGTTGATGTCTAAGCTGAAGTGTGTTGCATGATATTGTTTCGAAGTTTTAGATTATTGCATTTGATTGATGTTTAATGCACACTTTCTACACCCATTACAACAGCAATTAACTTGCATAAATTAGTCAGTTTCATCATTTGTTCAGAAGAAACTAAATTTTACACTGAGTTAGACAAGAACGGGCTAAAACAAAAGTGTTTCAAAAAAACAGAAATTGAATAATTATGCAGGTTGTTGTCAGTCATTTTGTGTCAAATATCTAACAAAGACAGGTTAAAAAGGGTTTAACTACACGCAAAAAAAAAACAAAAAGTGTAATACTGTTTTAAATGTGTGTTTTTTTTTAAGTTTTCTTTTTAAATAATTTTTTTTTGTTAAAAATAAATGACGTATTTTCCAGATTTACTAAATTTACCACTAAAATGTCATTGTCTTCTCACGCATATTTATAACAAATTTACATCAATTCATGACATTAAAAAATGAATTATTTTCACCTTAAATAATTAGCTGTAGTTGTATATTTTGATACTTTGCCACCATCTTCGGTTTTGCCCACTTGTCAGTGAGATGTTTTACTCATTTAAAACTGTAACACGTTTCCTTATTCTTTAATATATTTTCATATTTACGAGTCAGAATAAGAATGTTGTTTGAATTTTTACATAAATATTGTATCACACTAAATGGCAATGTAACATTATTTCAACCAAATTTTAACATTTTATTCTCCAAAAACTTTTGAGACCCAAAAAGTAGGCACTTCACTTAAATTTAAAGTGCTTTCTATGGACATAAAATCACTTTGTAAATTTCGTGACATCTTGACACACACACACATACACACACGTGTCAAAGATGTCAAGATTTAATATATTTTTTTTTTATATATATATATATATATATTATAATTTCAGAAGTTTTTCTGACAATAAAACTCAGTTGACAACGCCATCTTAAGTAAAAACATCACAGGTTGGCTATAAATATATTTAATGAAAGATGGTTGAGAAACATAGCATCAAATTACAGTCAGTGATACACTTAGAAAAAGACAGGGAGCGTCTGTAGGACATCATGCTGTGGAATTAGATCTCATGAAACGTTCAAACAATCACAAACTCAACCTACAAACTGCCCTTACCTTGAGAAACGGTCCGGTTTACAGTCAATAAGCAATATAAAAAATAATGAACACGATTACAAGATCAGCTCATGTAGAATCTGCATGGCCTGTCGTTTCTTCTCTCAATCTCAAACGCTTTGAGCTTTTTTTTTTGATCGACTGAAAATAGTCATAAACGGTCTTTATTTTCAGGAGGGAAACGTAACCCATTAAAGTTTTTACACGGACATCATGCGGACCTCGCTCTTTCATGAGTTTTGAAGTCACTTTGAAATAGAAGCTGGTGCAATACTGATTAAAAAGATGAAGACATTGTTGCTAGACTGTGCTGGTGTAGATCTATTAGAGATATCGTACCTTACGTGTAAGGCCAAATATGAAAAATCATTTTGGTTTTTAACTTTACATTCTAGTTTCCCTCTCACTATCATTTCACCAATAACAGGAGATAGGCAATGCCATAAGGTGCTTAAAGTCCTCACGAAATCAAAACATTTGTGACTTTTAAGTCAATTTCTGTGTGCTAGCTTACTTCTAAAGAAAAAAAAAGATCAAATTAATTTTAGCACATGGAAATACAAAGTTTTCTGCTTCCTTGGGGGGGACTCTCAGCATAATTCATTAGCAAATTGTGGTTCATAGCTGTGGCTTCATGGAAATAATATAAAATAAGAAAAGTTTTAAGATAAAGTCTTACAATAATTTTTTTTTTTTTTTTATGTATATATTTAGTACTGCCTTGAAAAAGCTGCACGACATATGTACTTTTTAAGTAATTTTAATGAAATAAATGATACATGGTTCTTTATATCGTGTGGTTTGGGATATTGTGTGGTTTTCTCAAGCATTAATGACGGCTTTCAGTCTTTTCTGATGGTTTTGTCAGTCCCTGAGTAAAACATACCGTAAGGAAGAACTCAAAAGGATCTGGAGGACTTTCGCGCACAACCATCACAAAAGACGTGAATAAACAGTAACATAGAAGACGCAATATTAGGAACCTTTCAACAGAATCATTCATATAAACTCAGTTGTGCATGTTAGAAAATACGCTATGCTAGCTTAATCAGGGCAGTGCTAAAACAACAAAACGCATTTCTTATGATTGATTTTTTTCAATGAATATAAACAACACAGTATCTACTGAACATATTAAACACACTTCCATCTCAATCTGTGTGTATTTTTGGGAAAACGTGACAAACATGACAGATGCAAACTCGATTATATTTCATTTCAGAGTAACAAAATCCTCTACAGTCAACTGAAGAACTGAAATTAAGCCACAGGTTTCTTATGCTGACGATATATTGCAAACAAGTTGTTACGACAGCGAGAAATCACCGATTACAAACCGACACGAACAGTGACGTCTCTTACATTTTATGATCACAAGCAGAAAAGTGGAGCGTTAGGTCTTCGGGTCGACTCGTGGGGGGAAAAAAACGACAATCTATTAAGTGACATCTCAATATCAGTACTTACAAATGTGACTAGAAAGAAACAAAACAAATGCAAAACACAGGCCAAAAAACCATCTCTAGATGAACTTGACTAAAACAGTCCAAAGAGATATCGAAAGCATTAGCATCATTAAACAGCGAAAACTCCCGAAAGCTTCGGAGAATCAAAGGCAAAAATCAATTCCCAAAACAATGACTCGAATTCTCCTCATAATTAAAAAAAAAAAAAGAAAGAAAACTGTCATTACTGGTTTCATCGAACAGCTGGTCTTACAATACAAGCCTGTGAAAAAGAGCTCCCTTCACGTCTTCTCAATACAAACAGAAGCTTCTGAACCCCAAAGGTCCTCTGAAGTGAAAATCACATTTAAAATGTGAATAATACAACAATATGAGTCATTAGAACAAACACAGCAAGCGCAATCAAATCTGACGTCTCTGGCCAACCCTGTTTAAATCTTTAAATTATGCTACATTATCCAAAAAAAAAACAATGAAATCGAGTAGTCTGAGAAGGAAAGCAGGAACCGCTGATGATGCTTCTATGGGCCGGCGTGTTATTTCTCGCGGTAGAACAGCAGGTAGGCCTTCAGAGACTCAGGCAGCGGCAGACTCAGGATTTTGTCTCTCAGGTGGTTGACCCGCGGCTCCTCGGGTTTGACGGGCTCAATGTCTTTCTCCTGCTCCTCCTCTTTGCTCTCCTCCTCGATGCACTCGTCCTCCTCGCTGTCCATGGGCTGAGGAATCAGCTGGTTGCCCATGAACACGTAGGTGTTGATGCGGCGGCGGCGGCGGCAGCGTCTGCGTTTGCGCTTCTGGGACGATCTCTGCGTGTTGTTGCGGGCCGGGTGCTCCTCGTTGGTCAGGTTGCGGAGGGTCCGGCGGATGTAGATTCGGGCCAGGTCCTGGAGACTCCTCACGGACAGTGCCGCTGGGGGACGGAAGAATAATACAGGTTAACGGCTACAAGGTTTTCTCAAGTCTCATTTTGTATGCACAACTAACGAGCGTAAATCAGGACTTTAAAGCTTGTATCGCAAATCTTTTGATTCAGTTGGGGATTTCAAACTGTTCAGATCGGGATATATATATATACTGCGTCACTGCCGGTAGTTGCTTTATTACCACAGTGGTGGTAAAAATCTGTTACAGCCCTAATAAAAATGAATCAATATCACTACACTGCGCAAGCTGATTATTCATAGTATACGTAAATATGCAAATGAGACATTATAATTAGATAAGCACATTTTTGCATAGAAATCTAAATACTGGATAAAGCCACACTGTAATAAAAGATGATTTCTGTTGTTTGTTAAATAATTACTATTTGTGCAAGAAACACAAGTGCTTTTGATTTCTACACTGGGGAAAAATCAGTGATATGTGTGTGCGTACTGTGTTTATTTATTATGTTATTTATGCATGTTATTTATTATGTATATGTTACACAAATAGATACACAAATACAGCATATTTTAAAAATATTTACATGTTTGTACATGTATACTTTTCTTTTATAAATTATATAATATATATAAACATTTAATAAACATTACATATTTCTTTAAATATATGCATGCATGTGTGAATATTTATATAAACATAATGGCTTAATAGCATAAAAGCATGCTATATATATATAAAACTTTAATATGCAAAACTGCTTACTCAATATGTAAAATGTTTATGTCATCTCTCAGCGAATATAATTTTAGAAATAAAATCTAAATCAGATGACTGATATATATTTCTTTAGAATGTATATTAGAAATAATCTGTATTGTGAATGTTTTCTATCAGCTCGCCTGAAAATAAAATCTCTGAGGAAAATAAAAACTGACCAGGGGCCTGTTCCATAAAAGAATATTAGAGTACAAGCCAGGCTTATTTTGCTTAGTCAGGCTTATTGTCAGTAGA
>JAUMHP010000082.1:14495134-14506550 GCA_032361065.1 Enteromius trimaculatus | reverse complement strand
ATAGGTTACCAAGCATTACCAAGCTTGAAAGAGCCAGGATGCATTTTTAAAAAGCTCTGACTGTGTTCATCTGTGTTCAACACGTTGAGGAACCAGAATCTTTTGCATAATTCCAACTATTAAAAATCAGTGCAAATGTGATGAAGCTGTGGTGAATCTCACCTTTGCTGCTGTGGTACATGGCTCGAGCGTCTATCTCCAGCATCCTCTGCTGCCTCCGTTCGTGGTTCATCTGCTCCAGGAGGAAGCGGTCCATGTCTTTGTAGGCACTGTGGAGGACCTGTCTGTGTTCAGACTGCAGCACCATGGCCTGCTCTAGAAGACTGAGGTTCAGTCGAGCTCTGTCTAGCTCCAGACGTCTGGCTACCAGACCTGGACCCCAAACGCCTCCTCGTTCCTCCATCCTGGGCGTCTGGAGCTCCTCCTCACTGTCGCTGAACTCTCTCGCAGAGCCATACTCCTCCATAAAGGTCCCTGCACTGTTTCTGTTCATGTATGCAGAAAGAGCTTCTTCGTGCAGCTGCTGGCCAATCCGGAGTCTCTTCATAAGAGCGTCGTCTGCAGGCGGACTGGGGCTGTGATGGATCCCGTTGATCTTCGTTAGTGACGGAGGAGCGCTCCATTCGTCTTCATCTGCCTCTCTGTCTGGAGACAGGTGATAACTGGCTCTGATCTCGTCTTGGTTTTTGTCTTCAAAGTCCTGGTTGTGTTCCTCCTCCTCCTCTTGCTCATTCTGGTGTTCGGACATCTGAGCCGCCAGGTCTGGCGAACCTTCACTCGTTCGTTCCGACCATGACAACAAGTGGTGAGACTTTGCGTTGTGATAGAGAGCGTCTTCCAGAACATCGCCACCGCTGAGGTCCTCATCTGAGACACAGAAGAACGGAAGGAGTTTAAATTGATGGAGCATCTGCAAAAGCTCATTACATGATTGTGTTTGGAGGGAAAATACTAACAGATGGTTTTCTGAACCTTCAGAATCAGAAGTTGTGACGACATGACAACTTGAGGGAAGTGAAGAAAACCACTAAATATTAAAAACCCTAATAAATAAGTAAATCATTCGTCACATTTTGACTCTGGTCAAATAAAAACACATGCAATTAATAAAATTAGTAAAATTATTTATAAATTATGACAAATAATCATGAAAAAGCATTTCAAATGTTACTTTTTGGTTGAATTAAAAACAAATAAAATTATTCAATTCATTTTAATGCATTTAAATATTTAAATAAAAATTAAGAAGCTGTCAAGAAAACAGTACGAAAGTAAAAAATGTGATAAATATAAATAAAAAAAGATAAATAAAAAATAAAAGTTTGGTTAAATGAAAAACAAATAAAACAATAAATAATATATATATATACAAATAAAATAATTAATTACATTTTAAAAAAGATAATTATGTCAAAATTAGAAAATAATAAATAAAACATTAATAAAAAAAAAAACATGTGCATTAAAATATTTTAGTCTAAGACGCCCTCTAGTTTCCATCCAAAGTTCAGATTACTAACTGAAATCTATACATAACCTGACCTTAAAAATAAATAAATTACTTATACAAAATGTATAAATATTTATAAATAAATAAATAAACATTTCCCCTTCTAATTTAATCTTCCATCTGTTCAATTTACGTAACAGTATTTTTTTTTTATGTACTGAAAAAAATATGGATATAAGACTGCATGATATAAAGCTGCAAACGCTAATCAGAAAGAAGCACGATTTGCAATACAACTGTACTACTGTACTACTGATAAATCCATAAAGCTTATTTGCCAGGGGTTTATATGGTAAATAGTTCTTTTTTTTTTGGACAAATCTCTGACCTTTTATCCTTTAAAATCACCTTTAAAGGACTCGCTGGAATCGCAGCAGACCCGATTATATTAAGTAATTGAGTCAATGATTAACAAAAGAAACTATCAGCTGGATTGATTTACAATCCACCACTGATCTCTCTAAAACTTACCCGCCGGGGTTAAAGCTCTTTGGGCACCAGGGTTTAAAGTTCAAAATACAGCGTAAGCGCGAGATACATCTATCCTCTTAGAGAGCCTTATGCCACCCTTCAAACCATATGCAACCGCTGAGTTGATTAGATATTAGAGCATTTTGGCTGCCGCTGCATGCGCTTTCAGGGGCTTCTAATGGGATCATACTGCCTTAACAAACAGTTGCTAGTCTTAAAGAGCATATAAAGTAGTCCTGCTTTTAATCCCCCCAAAAACATCCCTAAATGGGGGATAGAGAGCTCAGTGGCATTTACAATCTCACCCGTCTCTTGCCAAAAATGGAAACCAGGCTTTGAGGGGTTAGAGTGTGCTTGCCGATGCGTTCAAACCATGCCAAACTCTGGCATAATGTCGCAGAGGTCTACTTTGGCGCTGTACGAATGCGAAGGCATAATGCTAGCGCACAACCTAAATTTTGATTCTGTTTGTGCAGATAATTATAGTTTTTATGCATGCTGCTTGAGGAAAGGGTGGATAATCTCGTCCGTTTTTATTTTTGGAATTGCATCCAATTGTACTGTATGCATGTCGAATGTTAGAGCGCTGATTCTTCAGAGATGAAACGTGTCCCACACTTTTAAGTCAACATTGATATTAATCAGGACGGATCTCTAGAATGCTCTTTACACACACCAGCCATTTCATTTAAATGATATTAACTTACACAACCCCTCAGTACTTACCATATAAATAAAAAAAATAATTGACATGTAGATATATATCTTTTTAAAAAATAATAATAATAAAAAATGATATATATACACACACACACACACTAAAAACATTACATTTACTTGAGAAGCAAAAAAACATGATTTTAAATAAAGTGTCAAATTCAAGAGTGTTTGCTTAAAATACAAAAAAATCCCTTTGAATTACATGCAATTTCTTAACCTACTGCCATATTTCAAGCATAAACTTGATCATTTTTCAGAAAGCAAGAGTTAACTAATTTTCTAGACGGATATCTTAAGCAATAAATTATTATTTATTTATTTTGCTGTGTATTTTATGCACTTTATAATACAGCTTATTGACCACGCAGCTTTCAAATTGTCAGTATTAATAAAATCAAGCTAGTCTTCATCCTGAATATTTTATTTTTTTCATGTGCTATTATAGGAACTCCAAAAAACAAAATGATGAGGTGAAAATCAGTTTTTAGACCACTCTGCAGTCTCAATTTACTCTTAATCATAGTTGTATGGTCCATTTATTATAAATATCCAAAATAACAGTCCTTATTATGGTCATATCTGATGGTGTTGTTCCATACAGAGAGACAGGAAAGCAAAAAAAAACTTTTTCGTAAAAAAATGGAAGTAGGAGGTTGCACAAAAACAAACAGATTTAACTACAAGCTTTAATATTTTTTAATTTCTATCTCAAGAATCAATAGTACACCAATAATGCAAAAACAAGCAGGAACACGAAGCATCTGGACGCCCGAACCAAATAGATTCCACAGCGAATGCACTTAAAAGCGTTCGAATTTGTCGCTTTTGTCAGCAGTTTGAGGTGTGAAAACCCAAAGCGGTCCAGCGCAGATGAAAAGTTCGCCAGTTATGCTAAGACACAATTAACAGAGCAGATGATTAGGAGTTCTCTGCCATCCAGATGGAGATACAGCCCTGACCAAAAAAAATACAGAACAGTTAAAAAAAAAAAAAAAAAAAGACTGGAGCGAACAAGGGCGAAAAATGCTTGGATGCAGAGAGTGGTTTGTGTTTTGGAACAGGTGAATGGTTTATACTCCAGAATAACCATTACCATTGTGTGTATGGAGACCAGAAGCTTGGCTGGAGTCACACACACATACACACACACACACACAACAGCACCAAATGGAAGCCTTACACCCCTTTAATTTCTCCCCTGCCTTTCCTTTTTTTTCCCCTCATGAAATTCACATACCCCTCTCGTCCCCTACAGATCCATTAATTTCGCTACAGTCCCAGTCGCCATCCACTCCCAGTCACACCCCGCACATTATGTCTTTGATTTTTTTTTTCTTTTCCACCACCACCAGCACTTCTTCAGTAGTGCACTTTGGCAAAATGCAAAGCAAACATGTTGCAAGACAGCAGGGAAATATGACAAATGAGATTTTCCTACTGCAACTTCAGAAAATAATACTACAAATTCAAGAACGAGGAGAAGGGGGGGGGGGAGGTTATGATTATTGTGGGTAATATGAAATCAGAGAAACAAATAAATTCCATTTCCAATGATGCTGTTCAATTTATTGAGCTATTTTGTTGTCCATTTAACAACCCACATGTGTCCAATAATGAGCCGTGCACATTATGCCTAATTATGTATATTTGGGCTGCGTTCGATGGTCTAACAAAAGCTTTCGAAAGGGACAATTACGTTTGTTGCTTGGTTACATCGTTAAAAATATACCAAATAAGTGCAGATTATAGGGGTGTGGAGGTACACATGTAAAGCATGGGTATTGTTGCCAACATGCTCATAATTTGATTCATTAGGAAATGGCAGCATTTTGTTTCTAGAAAGGAGACTGCTTTAAAACGTAATATCGACTTTAACGTTTCCGTGCCTTCGTTGCCAAAAATGTTTTGTTGGTGGAGTGTATGATCACTCTCTTTTGTCAACGAGGCACAATATAATTTGGTGCATTCTATTCTCAGTTACCCTATTTGCATAATTATGCAAGCAACCACACTTGCTTATAAAAAAGCACTTTTCCAGGCTGAATAATCAACCCAGCGGCAGCTACTTTAACGCCGCCGCCAGTTTTTAATCCGGGTTTCAAAGAAGTCGAGCGCAGGAAATCGCCTTAATCTGGACACCGGATGCATAAAAAAATGGGAATCGGTTGTCGTGAACTTCCCCGGGATGGACGGAGAAGAGACGGATGCGGGGAGGGAGGAGGAGAGGAGACGAAGGAGGAGGAGGAGGAGGAGGAGGAGGGAAACAAATATATGAATGCAACAGATGGTAGTTTAAAATTCAGCGTCAATTGTTCATCAAAACAGACAAAACAACAGGACATCTGTCTACCTGCTGGAGTGTCAGTGTTCCTGGGCGCGTCTTTGTCCTGAGCGCTTGCCAGGTCTTCCTCGCTGGGGCAGGGACTGGGACTGTAGTGGCGAGGCTTCATCAGGAGCGATTTCCTCTTGTTGACTGGCGCCCCGCGGGCCCCTTCTGCGGCCGCCCGCTTTTTTCCCGCTCCGAGATGCAAGCTGAAAGCAGAACACGAGGGTCATCGAATGGACGCGTCCTGTCACAAATCAACCCGGTGTGTGATTGGTTGAGGTGCGAAGATCGGGTCAATTGGACCCGAAAGCTTTCGAATCTTTCCCAGGTCAAAGCTTTGTTTAGAAATCGTAGTAAAACCGTTTCTTCCGGAAAGAGAACTCTTTTTATTAGGTCCCTGAGTAGCATTTTTCTTGAAAGAGTGTGCAAAAACATGCATTTACCTGACTACAGTTCAAAAGTTCAGGATCAGTATATTTTTATTATTATTTCTTATAGTATTTTTATGCATAAACCGATTAAAAGCGACACTAATTCACTATTAGCTATGACTTTTTCCTCAATAATCAATTCCTAATTTGCTGCTTATTAATAGTTGTTAAGTTTAGGTGTTTAGGATTAGGGATGTAGAAAAAGGTCATGAAGAAAAAGGCATTAATATGTGCTTGATTAGTATTAATAGATGGCTAATTTTGCATTAATATGCTAATTTGAGTAAATGCTGTTCTTTTGAACTTTTTAAGAATTCTGAGAAATTCTAAGAATTCCGAGAAAAAAAAAAAAAAACACATCCTGGTTTTCACAAAAATAATGAAGCAGCACAACTGTTTTCAACATTAATAATAATAAATAAAAATGATTTTTGAAACATCATGTGACTCTGAAGACTGGAGTAATGATGTTAAAAATTAAACTTTGCCATCACATAATTTAAAATAAATTTAAAATAATATTACTGTTTTTGCTGTATTTTATTTATTTATTTTTAAATAAATGAAAATAGACTTTCAGACCCCAAATGTTTGAATGGTAGTGTGAACAAATCTGAATTCGATTAATAATGGTGTTTCCTAATTCACATTTCTAGTCTTACTGTAAATGATTAGTTGGGACACATTATTCCAAAGACAAAAATATAATCACTCATAATTCAACCTTTGAACTGATTTTCCATTTTGGGCATCTTATTTTTCAAGCACTTATAAGAAAGCACTATCCAATCAATTCTGATGGATCAAATCAAGCCTCTCCCTGAACATCCTGTTTCACACACACACACACACAAAATATGTCACAGGAGTAAAAAGGGTGGCGAAATGCATTTTGTGCTCTTTGGGGCAGCGAGTTTGTTACAAAACTCATCAGGGCAGCATCTGAAATTCCCTGCAAGATGTGACTAAGAAAATCAGCATCGCAGATCCTCATGTGTGAACTTATGTGTGAACACAGAGTCCAAAACACTCAAGCATGAACTGGCTCATTATTTTCAATGAGAAATCTGTTGCTATTATCAGCTATCACGCTGCATAATAAGCAATGATACAGAGAATAAAATGTTTGCTGTGGGCCGATAACATAAAAAAGGTTAGTGTAGCGTTTGACACAAAATGCACATGAAGACGATTAATAAGATGCATGCAAAAAATTAATAGTATTTGCACTTTATTATATAAAAATGCATTGTGATTTTTATTTATATATATATAAATATATATATATATATATCTAATTTTGATCCAAAGTGACACTAAAAACTTCTTGTTATTTTTTGTTAAATTCTCTATGAACTTTCTATTTATCAAAGAATTCTGAATATATATAAATATATATATATATAATTAGCATATTAGAATGATTTCATGTGACACTGAAGGCTGGCGTAATGATGCTAAAAATTCAGCTTTGCATCACAGAAATAAATTACATTTTAAAATACATTTAGATAATAGAAAACATTTTTTTATTGTAATAATATTTTACAATATTACCGAATTCACTGTATATATGTTTTAAAAATAATAATAATAATAAAACGGTATAGACTTTAATCAAAAACAAGGAGACCCCAAACACTTTTAGTGTGAATTTATATATTATATAAATATATTGATAATATAAATTAAGTATAAAACACCAAATAAAGCAACTTTTATTTTAAAGATAGATATACAAGTTCCCTTTTCAAGCTAAATTGTTCAGATGCAATTTAGACTCTGTTCTCAGATGTTAGTTAATCATGTTTATAGTTAATGCACTAAACTAACTGACTTCATTCAGCCAGCAGAAAAAAGTCACTAAGCATGAGAAAAGCCCTTGATTTGAGTTTGCATCCAATTTATTTGTTTATTTCATGCATGCGACTTTTGACAGCTGCACGTATGCCTGTAAAAGGCATCAGAAAAGCCATAAACTGACACTCGGAAGCAGGTAGTGAACTCTGGCTTACCTGGGCGCCTCAGCGATGCAGTCAGGCAGAACTGCAAACAGAAAAAGAGAGAGAAAGAGTAAACACACGTGTTTACATTTCCACCAGCGAGACCGGCCCCTCCAGCACCTGCCTGTGATCCTTCACACAACTCTCGCTTTAATGTCACACTCAGACGGACACAATGACGAAGGCTCCTGCTGACTCGGTGAGCTCGTGAGGCATACAAAACATAAATAAAGCTTTGGAAGTATAGCTAGGGATAGTAGCAAAAAAGATGCAAATCCAAACAAAACACAGAGATGCAAATAAGGGTTCGGGTATAGTAACCGCATGAGAGGATCTGGCCTTTGTCCGGTGTCAGCTGACCCGATTTAGCTAAGATTTCAAGTAGTGCCGATGGGTAAACAACAGCCCAGCAAACTCAATAAATCACACCGATGAGGGACGCATCCATCAGGCAGGTTTGGAACAACACAAAGGCAAAATGATGACAAAATCCTCACTTTTGAGTGAACTGTCCCTTCAAGGTCCAGCATTCTGGGTAATGCCTATGTTAGGAAGTCGTGCTGACTGTCAGACGGTCAATAGTTAATAGCAACTAGTTCAGTCTTCATTTATAAGACTAAAAAAAGAACTAAAAATGTTATCTGAAGGCGATATTTTATTATGTGTGACCCTGGACCACAAGTGTCATTTTTTGAATGAATAAGCTTTGCATCGATGTATTGTATGTTATGACAGAATAATATTTGGTCAGCTGTTGTATGAAAACCTGGAATCTGAGGATTCAAAAAAATCGAAATACTAAGAAAATCACCTTTTAAGTAATTCAAAGAAGTTCTTAGCAATGCATATTACTAATCAGAATTTAAGTTTTAATATTTACGGTAGGAAATTTACAAAATATCTTCATGGAGCATGATCTTTACTTAATATCCTATTGAGGTTTTGGCATAAAAGAAAAATACATACAATGTATGTTTGGCTATTGTAATAAATATACCCCAGTAACTTGAGTTTTGAGCTCCAGGGTCACACATGACTTTTGTTGTTGAAACACAAAGTAATCAGATCGATTCAGTCTTATTATATAATTCTCAGTATATTTTCTGTCTTAAAACATTTGCGATCTTTCGCGAAACATTTCTATTGCTCACAAAACATTTGTTTTCTAGACTCATTTTTGCACTCCCTCAAAAAACCTGATATTCTTTTGTAAAACATCTGTTCTCAAACAAAACATCTGCGCTCTCTTGTCTGATGTCGGATTGTTTTACATTATCCCCAAAAAGCATGTTTTTATTCAAACTTTCTAGCCAAATTTTGCATTCCATAAAAACTTTGCGTTCTCTTGCAAAACATTTGTTTTGAAAAAAGTTTTAGCATTATACCAAAAAATGTTAAATTCACTCTCTCACAAAACATGTGTTTTTTAGCCAAATTTCTCACTCCCCAAGAAACTTTGCGATTCCCTCGCAAAACAATTTCTAAAACATTAGTAAAAGATTTGAAATTATTTGCAAAAGTCTCATAAAGCATTTGCGTTCTTTCACGAAACATTTCTATTCTTTTATAAAACATCTGCAATCTTTCGCAAAACATTCGTTTTCTAGCCAAATTTTCCTCATGAGCATTTTTTGCCAATCATTCACAAAACATTTCTATTTATTATTATTTGCATTTAAAAAAAAAAAAAAGTTTAAAAATAATGTTTTTTTCACGAAACATTTCACAAAAGAAAAATACTGAGAAAAAAACAAAACAGAAAATACTACAAACATATAACATACATAATTTCTGCAAAAGTTTCTCAGGGGAAGGCGACGTATTTGCAAAAGGAAGCAAATGTTTTGCACAAATACAGTCTTTCCTCCCATCACTCGCTCCTACATTTTCACAATCTTGCAGACTGAACGAAAGGTAAGGAAAAATGAACACTCTCTGACAGCAATGAATTGTTTTCTATTTCATAAAGCATGTTTAGGATGTGCAATACTTCCTCTTGGGGGCAAAATTAGCAACTACACGGTTGTAAGACAATACACGTATCTAGATTTGTAACAACCACAGCTCCGACAACGTGATATATTCAAAGCCTCGCTGTGAACCTAGTCTCACGAGATGTACAGAGACAGACAGACAGAGAAGGAATGTGTGTCAGTGGGAGAGAATGTCTCATTCACAGCTTCACCTCAATCCCATGGTGAAGACTCAATAAAACACCATCATGAATTTTTACCGGCACATTAAAAGGCCAGGCGCTCACGAGAGGTACAGTACGCGGCTCTAAACACTTGAATAATGATGTCCCCTGTCATGCTTTAGTCGCTCTTTCCATTCACGACGCCCTCCTTAACTCGTTTGAAAGAATATTGCCACATAATGAAGTCACTGTCTCTGCATAATGCATCGCCGCGGCAACCGCACCTCTCTCCAGCTAAAGAGGATTAATATTAAAATTGACAGATCTGATGTGAGACCGTTAAACTAACACTTCAGATCAAATGTGCGTAGGAAAAGGGTGCGTGCGCACACGTGAGGAAACCAGCCTGTCAGAAGGCCGCCGCTGAGGCATTATGGGAAATGCGTTCACCTTGTTTGTGTGAACTTTGTGCGGGCCAAATATAATGCATCCCTGGATGTTTATACAAACCAATAATGCACTCTAAAGAGTGCTAAGAGATTACGTTTCATAACAGGTGCTTAAAATAAATATTATGTTGCAGAGGTAATGCGTTACACAACTTTACAATGATATGAAACACTACTTGCGTCATTAAACTTCATATAATGCTGAACAGATCAGTAGTTAATGTTGATTAAAATAAAAACTACTGAGTATGCATAATTATATATACGCGTACAGTCCACACATGTAGATTCAATAATTATACTGTATGAAACTCAAATAGAGATATACTTATTTGAACCTTAAATAATAATTAATCAAATGAAGTCATAATAAATAATACTTTTTTTGTAGGTATAAAATGACACATAACTACATTATTATGTAATTAATTATACATTTTTAAAATTATATTACACTTATTACATAATTAAAATATATATAATGCTAAACAGATCAGTAGTTAATTTAAATATATATATATATATAAATTAAATTTGTAGTTATTATTATTTGATTATAAATAATAATCATTAACTCACAATTACATATACTGTATGCACAACACACAATGTTAAATATTCAATACTGAAATATGGAAATACATAATTAGCAGCTGATCGTTTGATAATTATATTGCGTAAAATGCAAAAAATATATATATGTTCAAAAATGTATATATATATATATATATAAATTAAACAAGGTACAGCTACTTGATTTGAACCGTAAAATATAAAGAATTAAAATGTATTTCCCTAATATAGTCAGATTGATTTAATCATAATAAATATGTTTCACTTCTAGAAATTATAGATAAAAAAACTAGATTTGAGATATAAAAAGATCATAAAAACATTATTATTATATATTATATTATTATTCAAATTTTTGTGCAAATTTTATACAAATGATTTCACTCAAGTTTTATTTGACCCATTTGTTAGTTATGATAAAGCACGTACCATCACATGTTTCACTGCGATTCTCTTCACTATCAGACTCCATCTGGAAAGAGAAAGGGGAAAAAAACACAAAAAAACAGAAAGTTAATAACAAATAGCACTTTTCAATTTCAGAGATTTATAATCCTGTTTAATAACTCATCTCAACGGGATCTCATCATCAGAGTGACGGCTAAGTTCCTGTCAGTTTAGGTTATTAACAAGTAAGCCAGATTAGTGTCACGCAAAGAGTTTATCGCACTGCACGCATTTGATTTGCGACGCTGTTTCCCAAACGGCGCACCTGCATGAACTCACAACTTCACGTCTTACAAAAGAAAGTTTGATTACAGTAAATAACAGTGGTAAAAACCTAATCCAATCAACG
>JAUMHP010000082.1:14472453-14485823 GCA_032361065.1 Enteromius trimaculatus | reverse complement strand
TAATAGAAATACCATTGAATATAAGGGTACTTGAGCCTAATTAATGAAGTTATCAGGGTACATGTGACAAAAAGGTTGGGAAACACTGCTGTACACAAGCTGACACAAGTAAAACAAACCCACATATTGGACTCAAACGGTGTCAAATCCCGATATAAACCCAAAGGAGCCGGTCTCTAACCCGCTGGAACGTCCTCTTTGGCATCTAAACACACAGCAGCAGCACAGACCTCTGCTTCAGCACATCTCCGGCTCTGCTGTCATCGTTTCAGGAAGATGCAGCGCAGGCCGGATGCTGCAGCTCAGGCTGTTCGGGGAGTTTTAAGTGATTTTTGCCAGTGTGTGGTGAAATCCCCCGGCCACCTGGATTACAAACTCTAGTCCTTTAACTCATGCCAGTCTAAATCCATGTTAACTCGGATTTACCTCTGGCATAGGAATTCCCAGTCTGAGTAAGCTTTGTTTGGAAAGAGTTGCGCCTAAGTATTTTATGCATTAAAAAGAGGACTAGTGGGGAATTCTGATTTAACTAAAATGTCCAAAAGAGCTGAGGGATCAGGATCATGGATTTATCAAGTCTCATTCTGTAATCTTCTAATAAATAGAATGGATGCGTGCACACTCTGGTCATAAACTTGTTTTTACAACTTGCTTTTAAGGTGCTTACAATGAATTATGTCTAGGGTAGGAAATAAACTCACAAAAAAAATCCCATAATTGCCTTAGTTTATCCTAATAACTAGAGTACTTGTGTAAGCAAATCGTAACACACACACACACACACACACACTATTTCTGTATAAAGCTCATTATAAATGACTAAACCAATAAGAAAAAAAATCTCTTTATGTGAGATATTTCAATTCTTCAAAAGAAAACATCCTAAAATGTCCCTAAAGAGAAGTTAACTCAGTACTATGGGCAAGCTAAGCAAACACACACACACACACACACACACTCATTTGTGACCCTACAGTGAGGTCACACTATTTTCTTCTTAAAAGGTCAAAAAAGGCACATTACGAGTTTAAAACAAGCTTCCCAGACCAGCAGATGGAACTTGAACATGATTATGTGCATCAATAAAATGAATAATCTTTAACGAAATGTAAATTTGACTTAACCCCAGGATTTAATAAAGAGGATGGATTCTGAACACTCTTAACCCATATTCTCATAGTCAGAGAGAGACAGAAAAGATATGCATCTTTTAAAGGGACCAAATGTTTGATAAAGTACTACTTTGTAAATTGAAGTCATTTCAATCTCTAGATTTCAAACTATCTGGGAACATCTGATAAAATTGTATAATCCTAGTTTACATTATTTATGCATTTTTGCTATTTTTAAATTTACTGCAAATTTGTAGGGAACCAAAATTAATATTTAATATTTTAATAAAAGACGTGCATCATATCTGAAGCGAACAAATAGTTTAATAATATAAATATAAATATATTTAATATATATTTTACCTATTTATTTATTCATGCATTTATAAATATTATTAATGCATGTTTGATATTTAACATTTTTATTCTTTATTCTATATTTTTATTTTACATTACAATAAGCAAATATAAGCCAGTGCCACAATTAAAAAAGAGAAAGTTTTAAAGCATGAAATATATATTCAATATCTTTAGGTATTTTATTTATTTACACTTTCTTTAAAAGCAAACTTTGAGAGCAAGCGAAGCGCCACTTGACATCCTCTGAATAATCAGTTATCCATGCAGCATGAAGTCCACAAAATCAGCAAACACAAGCTCTTCATCTGCATCTTTAATAAGACCCACTTAAGTTTGCACCTCGAAACACCACGCTTCCCAACACGTAACAAAATCTACAACTCAAACGGACAAGCCTCGCTGCGGAATTCAAGAACTGCAACAAAAGTAAAGAGTACATACGGAAAGGCAAACAATGCGTTAATTACATTGAAGAGTTTTATCCAAAGGAGAGTGTCTCCACTCTGACTCTGAAACATGCTTGCGGGAGCATCACCCCTCTCAAACACGACCCTGGAAATGACAGCTTACAAAAAGCACTGCACTTGTCTTGATGCATTTCACAGATCAAACCCTCCATCCAGCCAAGCATCTTTCTCACCCTCTACCCACCTCTCGGCTTCTCTCCCTCTCTCCCTGAACAAACACAGGCGCGCAGACGGACACAAACACGGTCAGCGGGGCAGTGAAGGACCACCTGACTTACCACGTCCACGCTAGCTTTTCACAGCGACATGAAAGGTGTTGTTGGAGGAGAGCAGAGGAGGTGGGGTCGTGTCTTGCTGTTGTGTCGCGTGGCGAGAGTGCT
This sequence comes from Enteromius trimaculatus, assembly GCA_032361065.1. Lineage (NCBI taxonomy): Eukaryota > Metazoa > Chordata > Actinopteri > Cypriniformes > Cyprinidae > Enteromius > Enteromius trimaculatus. The sequence continues at coordinate 14,483,504 of JAUMHP010000082.1, read as the reverse complement.
TTGGGTCTCTATCCCCCCGTTTGCCCCCCTTCAGCCTTTGTGTCATTCATTTAACGACCAATCTCATTAGGCAGCGACGCACAATGGGCTGAACTATTTTCAGTATAAATATACCACATGGTGACCCTCAAGGTATAACTTATGAAGGTCTGTCTAATCTCATAAAAGATGGATTGGAAAAGAAAAAACGGTTCAGGGGTGTTCCAGCAAAGGTCACATAATAAATTAATAAATCAAGGAGAGGATGCTTTCATATATGAACTTGAATAAAACATCGCTTTGTGTCTTAAAATATTCAGCCATAATCTAATAAACGAATATAGTAAATGTGATTAATGTTGTTTTAATTTCAATAATGTTTCAAAACATGCAACGTTAGAATAAATATGTATGGTGTAAAATCAGCATGAATACAAGTCATCTATAAACACGCTATTAAAATGTGTTAAATTGAATACATTAAACTACTGATTAAATATTAAAATATGTAAAAAATATTCTCATTTCTTAATATTTACCATCAGTAAAAATATATTTTGAAAGAGAGTGTTTCTTAAATATCAATTTAAAACAAGAATATATGTTTTCATGTTTGATTTAGTTTTTTTTTTATATCAAACTGAAGAAAAAAAAACAAAAACATGAATGGATAAAGTATGACAAACTATTAATAAAACATTATTATTATTAAAATTATATATATATATATATATATATATATTTTTTTTTTTTTTTTATTGGTGTGACTAAAATAACTAAAAATATAAAAGTGAAACAAATAATTACTTTAATGTTTTAGGAATAAAAAGATAAAGTGACAATATCCCTAAATATCAAATTTAAAAAAAGTGTTTTAAAAGCAAATTGAAATACTTCTAACACATCAATAGATAAGCTATAGCAAGCTATTGATGAAAATATAAATATTTATTATTAAACATTTTATTAATAGTATTATTATGCAATATATACTAATATTTGACTAAAACCAGATTTTTTTAAAAATTATTATTATTACTTTAATTTTTTTTTAAAGTTTAAGAGATTAAGCTATTAATTCAATTATGTAAATTTATATCCTTAATATTTCCACCCTGACCACAACTAAAATAATTTTTATTATCATTATCACTTTATTTACTCCAGAATTTTGATAAATGATAAAGAGATGGAGAGCATTGTCAATATCTCAAATCAAAGCAAACAGAAATCTGTAAGGCTGCACAGGCCGCTGTGTCCTTCTGACTCCATATTGTCTTTCTGCTCATAATTCCATGTAAAATGCATTAAGGTGGGACTCACACCAGTGGCAGCTGTCCATAATCAGCAGGGACGTGTCTATTGGCTAACTTGACCCATGTCAGTCGACAAAACAAACAAAGATGCACACACACACACACACACACACACAAACACACACCATTAAAAAAAAAAAAAAGATTTCTAAAGCCCAGGACTTGCCGAGCGAGGTCACTGGAGATTTTCCAGACAAACGCAATCCGGAGGGGTGCTGGATGGTGTGTGTGTGTGTGTGTGTGTGGTGAAGGGGTGGTGGATAGTGTGGTTAAAAGAGGAGGGGGGGGTGGAAGAATAAAAAAGGACAGGCTTAGAATCTCATTTTACCAGACCGCACACAATCTGGGCTCCCACTGAACTATCTCTGCCTGACCGCTTTCTATTTATCCCTTATCAGTGTTTACCAACCGCTACTTCTCTTTCATTCATACTGTGCGGCAGTTCTCTTACTATCAGTCAACAGCTGACACCATGGAACAGCCTCAAAGGCATAGGAAAGGATCAAAACTGAACCAAAGCTGTTTAAACAATACAACAGAGGAAATAAATTCATAAATCCTAATTCTTCCCAGCCCACAAGGGTGCAGGCAGATCCTTTATAGTTAGGCCAACAAACACACCCGCAGCCAATGAGGTAACACTGCTATCAAGGTAGATGCTAAAATATATTCAGAGGGAAAAAAAAGTGTCAAAAGGGCCCATGTAATTTTAATTACACAACGTGGCTCGCTGCCTTTTCGTGCTTTAACTTCGATTCACTTCTATTTTTGCGCTGGATTTTTTTCAAATCGCATTCGATCTGTTATATCAAACATTTGACGTGTCGCTTCAATCTCTCAAAAGCCAATCAGATGGAGGGGATTCGGCGCCTTTTGTTTCAATTTACACGTTTTCGGTTAATTGCGAATATAATTCCAGAGTCATCGCATCAAACGCCCGCCGCTAGAAATCAAACGCCGCTCTATTGTGTGTAATCTTCCTGCCATGCTCTTGATTTCACTTGCATTTCTCCAACACACACACGGCGCTCTGTTTTCCTGGACTACTGTTCAAAAGTTAAGTAATTAATTACATTCAGTCTATCACCAGCTGCTCCACAGCAGATGGAACATTTTTAAAACCTTGTTGAATTAAACCCACAAAATTCATTTGCCTGGATTAAGCAAGTGAAGTTTGTGCATGGATGGCTTTGTGGAAGGGGGTTAAGGAACAACAACAACAAAAAAAACAGGTAACAAGATGTTACACTGATACACAATTACGACGTGAACGTTTGGATGGCATGTCTTGATTTATTGAGCCAAAATGGCAGCGTGGCGATCTTTTGTGCCGTGCTTGTAGTTTTACCCTCCTGAATGGGTGTAAATGAGCAGGTTAAGAGGTCAGGAGGGTTAAAGCCGAACTCAGATGACCTTCGATAAAGCAGGGGAGAGCGCTTCTGAGGAAGAGAGTCAGTTCAGCACTCATTTTACAGAGCAGCACCATGGACAGTTCCCTTAACTCTCATTACACCACAGGATGAAACTGTTGCGCTTCTGTAATGCAACTCTAAACCTGACTTTATTTGAATGAAACGTGACAGAGGAGTATAAAATATCCTTCAGTTTGCTCAGGCGACACGCAATAGTGTTGGCTTTTACTTAGCAGCGACGAACAACTAAAAAAACGATGAGGAATATATAATCTGGACTGAAGGAATCATCCTTTATCACAGAAAATGCTGATTTTTATGATGTCTACTAGGAGATTTAGACTCAAAACTACAGTGATAAAACAGAGTAGTTAGTAGTAGTTAGTAAATGTTCTGTTACATTAAAATATTAACGTAGTATTTTCATGACATATGCACTTAAAATTAATATGTTAGTAAAAACAATACAGATTAATCAATGTACTTAGCAGAGTGGGATAATATAATGATTAATTTTTTTAACCCATTTTAGATTTTACTGAACTGAAAAGGATGATGCTATTTAATTGTAATTTTTTTTGCGGCCTGGACAAAAAAATCCAGGTGCTTGTATTGAATGTATTCATCAACAACCACCAAAACTATTAATAAAAAATAACCTGTTGACTCGAATTTCGACTTTCTAGCTCACATGCAAACTTAAGTGTGCTAAAATAACTGCTTTATATAATGCCTTTCAGCAATGACATCTCAGTAGTGTCTTTTAATCTTACAAATTTCTCTCATGCACAGAATCCCCTGCTTCAGCAAGTCAAAGTTTCAGCTCGTCTGCAATATAAAACACAACCCTAAAGTCCGTTTTATCCGTGACTCCAAAAAACACAGATCTGAGCTTGCTTTTCAGGTTGCGAGTGCGAAACTAAACAGAAAGCAAACGGCGTGCGACCTAAACACGGCAGATTGAAGGCAGCGCTAACGCAGCCTAAAGCCTGAAAGTTTGAGATGAAAGACAGGAAGGGCTGTGTGTGCTCAGCTGCTGTACCGAAAGCCCAAGCTTTGTGCTAACACACAATGCTAACACGTCTAAGACTCGCTTAAACCCTCCGGCACACGCACAGGGACTTTAATTTAGGTAGACAACATCTACTGTTATCTGTGTGATTAAAAAATAGGTCATTCTTCTTCAAATACACAGTTTGAGCTGTCTAATCTGCCCTTGTGCTCTATGGATCCCAAAAGTCGCTTTTGGTGAACAATACGTAAAAACAAAAAAAAAAGCAAGCATAAAAATAAAATGTAAAAAATGCTCAAAATATTTACAATTTAAAAACATGAATTAACACATTTAAAAAATACAGTAATGGTTTTATTATTAAAACAAGAAGCACATTGCTACCACGAACATTCTAAATTCTGATTCTGATTCCAAACTTTTTTTGTGCACCGTCACAGCAACGCATCCTCTCAGCTCGAACGCAAACAGCTCGAATTGCCACCCAAACACCGACCACAGACGGCTACAGCCACTGTCACATCAAAAAAAAACAAGCGGAACACCAACCTACTTGACTGATGCTGAAAGTTAGCTGCGGATTCTGTGGTCCCTGCTCGGCTGATGCTCTAGCGCTGGAGCCGGTAGCTTTTGAAAGGTAGTCCCCAGGAATATGACACAGTACGTCTGTGACAGCCCCGAGATAAGCACCTGCGTTCTGCTCTCTTTCTACGTCACACCTCCCTATTCACAAGCTCTCAATATGATGCACATTTGCACATCAACAGCAACCCCTCCACTACCACACACACACACACACACACACACACACTTCACTCCACTCCCACATCCGCAAAACATAAAAACCGGCGCATGGAGGGGAGGAACAGAGTTTTTTTTCCCTTCTCCCATCACTCTCCGCATGCACACACTGATTTATCCTGCTTTTTCCAACATGTGCATGCATGTGCGTGGATATGCATGCTTAAAAAAAACTAAACTTTGCTTGTATATTGTTGCGATGGGTGTTTGGGCATATGTCCTTCCAAGCACCCCCCCTTTACCCCCATCCCACTCCACCCACAATCTCTCCTCCCCCCATATCAGTTACCATGCAAATGAGATGGAATGTCAGCCTTCGGTAGCAGATGGTCAGAGATGATAACAATGGCTCAACAGACCAGTTCCAATGTCTGCCACTTTATTGCTACGGAAACAACAAGCAGAAGTATATGTAATGAGAGGTCGGCCTGGTGAATGTTTTTTTTTTTTTCTTATTTGCACTACGTGCCCTTTTTAAAATGAGTCTTAACCGGTTTTATGCCATTATGTATTGCACGAGTGCTGATGGGTCATTCTATGAAACGGATGCTGTTTGATGAGGTGCTTTATTAAATCATTTTTTAAAAAAATCAATCAGATTTTTCAGTGTTAATAAACTGTCATCTTGAGATTACAATGGAATTATGTTACAATTGCAGCTTTACAGTTTGATTTAATTCTACATGCTTTTTGTAACAAGATGCTTCTTGTATTTCTAATCTGATGAAAATTATTCATAAAATTGTGCAACAATGTATGAGTTAAATTTAACCATAGCCTGATGCCTCATTCCGTCCCTAAACTTTAAAATCATCATTGTATTAATAAAGATACTAATAAAAGTACTTTTTTGTACAATCCAAATTGTACAATCATGCCATACAGATATTTATGCAAAATAATAATCAAAAATAATATGAACAGGATGAATTATAATAATTATGAATAGTAAACTAATAATTATAATAATGAAAAATATAAATATTAGAAACATGATTGTCATTATAAGATGGCTGATTTATGAAATGGGACGCACTTTTCTAGTTTGGAATTTACAAAAATATATTTTAAATATATTATTAATTAAAACCACATTACTTTTTTCTTATTAAAAATATTAGTATGGATAAGATTATAATATCAGTTGATAAAGATTATAAGTTTGGGATTTAAATAAATAAAGAAAGTTTTTCATGTTAATTATTTCAAAAATGTACATATTTATGTCTTTACAGATATAAAGTGGTTTTGGAGTTTAAATTTATATTTGCTATTTCTACAAACTTTTCTATGATTATCATAACCCTATAAAATAAATCATCCTCTTCTGATATACCAAATATATATATATATACATACATACCAAAAAAATATAACAACTAATATTAAAATGATTAAATAGGATTCTTGTTGCAAAGTTTTTATTTTATTTCTTTCTTTCTTTTCTGGAGGAGTTGGACAAAATGGACAAAAACGTTTTTTAAAATCTTCTAGAAACTTAAAAATAAACTGTATTCACCAAACATTTTTTTATATTAAGGATGTGAGACAAGCCACATCAGCCCAAAAAAAATATTTTTAAAAAATAATTTTTTTTAATATATATATATGTTTAGAAAACGTCTATATTAACACATAGTAAAGCTTTAGCTGTCTCCTAAAATCCTCTAAATCATGTACACAAGTCTGTGCGTTTGATGTTGTCTGGTGACTTAGAGAAGCAGGACTAGTAATTACGGGAGTGATGAGGTGTAATACCTCCCTGTAGACTGTCACTTTTGGGAAAGGTTCCCGTCTGGAGGACATGGCGTTTACAGGGTGTGAAAAAAAAACAAAAAAAAACAACCCGGCGGCAATGATGTCACGGCACTCCTTCAGCCGGCTGACTTTTGCAAACACACACACACACACGCGCGTAAACGTACACCCATCAGCAGGAGCAAACAGCGAGTGAGCCTTTAACAAACACAGGCGGGATTACAATGACAAAGAGCGCCACACTTCTGGAGGGCGAGGAGAGGGTTTGAGGGGGGGGGGACGCCCATGGCCAAGTGCTCAAAATGAGTGAAAACGCACGAGGGGCCCACAAGATGCTCCCATCTGATGCGTCTCCGCATGTGTGTGTGTGTGTCCTTGCCAAGACCCCTTCAAACCCCCCTTTCCCCGGGTTCAGCGAAAGCTCATATCTGTTTTGTTCTTTTCTCCAGAGGATAAGGCGCAAGCACAATGTCCGGCGAGTTTTTCATCAGCCGAGCGTTAATTTTGAGGAACAGAGACAGAAGGGCAGGTCATTACAAAAGGTTTGGCGGTTGATCTTGTTGTAGATTTCATTTGAAAGTCTAATTCCGAATAACTGCTTTCGGGAGGTTTGTCACTTCTATACGTGCGAGAGGACAGATTGCACGCACTTGTGACATAAAACGACATGTTTCTTTCTTCCGTAATCTCCCACGACACAAGTGAGGAGTTGTCGCTACAAGCGTCTTATTTAATGGAAAACCTGTCTCCAAGATCCAAAGACTGCGCAAGCTGATTCCGGTCAAGACGCGGCTGATCTCTCGTAATTTGTCGAGACAGCTGGCGAAAGAAAAGAACACGACACATAAATAAGTTTTAAAAGGGATCAAGTTTGTTACAACAGTCTTGATGAATCGGTGGATATATATATATATATATATATAAAAATCCTTGCACTTGAATATTGTGTTGTTGAAAGTAGAATATTAAACATGCTTTTCCATCGAGGATGTGCGGAGCTTCAGGAAGTGAATAAAAGTGCATTCTGGGTGTTTGATTTGGGGTTTTATAAAAAATAAAATAAAAAAACGCACACATGCCACAATAGGTGTATATTAGAGGGAAAATTAGAGCTAAAGTGGGCGAAATGAAATGACATGTCACACAAAGGTCTGCGTTTTTCAAAGTACACTGCATGTTTGGAGAAAATGTTTGATTGCGTTTATAAAAGTATCACACTGGGTCACACATAATGTCTAAAAGCTTTTTGCATTAGTCCGCCAATTATGTAAGCAAAGTTAAATGCATCTGGACCCTGTTGTTTATGTGCCTTAGTCAATCCTACACGCGCTGTGACGAATAACTCTATACTTTAGACAGAAATGCTTACAGTGCCACATTTGCTGCAGTATTTTAAAGACCCTTCCAAACATTTTGAGAGCTCAATTACGGCGCACGGATCCAGTGTGCTGTGACAGTGATGTGCATGTATTTCTTGTAGGCTATTAGCACCTAATAGTTCACAAAAACTGAAAATGATGTTATTTACTTGCACTTGTGTTGCTCAAAAGCAGAGAGTTTCTTTCTTGTGTGAAACACAATAGGAGGTTGTTCACTCTGCTTTGTGAACAGTCAAAAAAGGACATAAAAGTAGTGTATGATTGTATTACAAATCTCTTAAAGTCAGCTTTGTTTGAGAAATAGATGAAATCGTTCAGTGAAAATACAAGCCGGATGTAAATCTGACTTCGACATGTTTATATTTTGTTGGTTGGTTGTGATTGGCTACAGGATATGTGATGACCAATTTATGTCAAACCTGTATTTGATGGACAAATATACTCACTACAGTGAAGGGATCTTTTTATGTACAACAGGAAGATTTGAAATATTGATCTGGTATTATTAAATGTTGATGTCAAGGAAAAAAAAAGAAGATAATTTAACTGCATTCCTTAATAATTTTACCATAGCTATATATATTTATTATTTATAAAGGCCAGTTATATAGTGTGAAAAATATATTATATGCTTGATATTACAATTATAAATATTTTTTTTATTTTTACTGTAATACAATATCTGACTTTGTAATAAAGTACTCTTTAAAAGTTTAGGGTAAGTAAAATAAATATATTAAATAAATAAATAAATAAATAATATATATATATATATATATATTTTTTTTTTTGCGCAGAAGTGTATACTTCAAATTCAGTAAAAATGCATTAAATTGTCAGTAAATACATTTATATGCATTAATACATTAATATGCAACACGGTTTTAAAATTGAATAAAATAATAAATTAAAAAATGATGCAGCACAAATGTTGTCAACACTAATAATTGTAAGCAAATAAAAATGATTTCTAAAGGATGTGACACTGAACACTGGAGTAATGATCCTGACATGTCAGCTTACATTTAAAAAATATTATTACAATAATAGAAAAATTCAATAATATTTTTGAGCAAATAAATTCGGCCTTGGTGAGCGTAACTTATTTTTAAAATATTCAAATAATTTGGTAACACTTTACAATAAGGTGCCATTTGTTAAAATTATATAATGTATTTACTAACATGAACAAACAATGAACAATACATTTATTACAGTATTTATTAATCTTTCTTAACAAACAAAACTTTGAATTTTAATAATGCATAAGTAAATGTTAATGAAATTAACATTAATTAGGATTAATAGATGCTGTAAAAGTATTGTTCATACTTAGTTCATGTTAACTAACGTTAACTAATGAACCTTATCGTAATTTGAATGTCTAGTAGTTGGTCGTTTTTGTACGCACGATTAATGTCAGACGGATAAACATGAAGAAAACTACTTTTAATTAAATTCTAAATACATATTTGTATAACTCTTGTTACAAAAATATAACTCTAGCCTTAAAAAAATATTTCCAAACAGGCCCCCAGGGACCCCGAACCCAAAGCCCTTGATCTACAGCCCAGGTTTTATGCAATAATTGACTAATTTTATGGTGCCCTTTTGTCCATTTGGATTGCATGAGCAGCATGAACATTCTTCGGAATGTATCTTTTTCAGTTCTACGCGAGAAAAGAAGCTGGGCTGTGTAAAAACAAGAGTAAGACTAAGTAAATAGTGTTCAAATTTGATTTGGGCTGAACTCTAAAAGCCTAAAAAGAACCGTATCACGCTCAGCGCCATTGTCATGACCAACTCCGCTATAGCTCAGGTGCAGCAAATTGTCTTAACAAGCCACATAATAAGTGGAATGGACTCCATCTGTGTCCACTGATAGTGTGTCAAATGGTTTAAAAACACCTGTGAGAGAGACTCACCTGTCCATGTCTGCTCTCTCAATCAAAGCAGGAGCGTCTAATTATAGGATGCCAACCAATAGCTGGAGAACAGCTTGATCGGATTAAAATGATTCACAGATCAGCGGATATGTATGAAAATGTCAATGACACTGACTCCCGCGTTTTGGATTTCGAGGTTTGCCTCTTGAAATCTATACGGTTTGGAAACTGTAGGACTCACAGATGCAACATCCCAAAGTCCTCCAGGGAAGTACGCGATGTGCTGCTGTAGTTCTTGACAGTTAACAAGGTGGTCTCCAGCATCGCCTGAAGTGATTATCTATGCCTTCCTAACTAGGTGCCTCTATAGACCTGTGGGCAGAATAGCAGATGTGTGCTCATATTTGAGTAACACCAATCCAATGTCATACTAGATGCAATGCAGGATCACTCCGTAGCGTGACCCATCTGTCGCAAAAGTAAAGGAAAACTGTTATTATTTACTCACCCTCATGTCGCTCCACACAAGGACGACTTAGTATCTTCTGTGAATGGAACACAAAAGGGAAATTTTCATTTGTTAATATGCAGGAAAAGACGATCAGTGAATAGCAACATGCATTTCAGTCAGTTTCTGACATACAGCTATGAGTAAATACTTTTCTAACCCTTTAATTATGTCACAGAATTCAATGACAGGTACATGTGCAAGCACATGTAACACAATGTGTTAAAGTCTGTTTGAACCAAGATTTGCAACCAATTTTACTTTCCTATTGTGATGCACTTCTGAGTGAAACAGAATAATGTATGAGGAAAATAGAGGGTGTGGCTTGTTTTTTTTTACTGTGAATTGATTGGCTGTAGTTCTAAATGAGCCCTGACAGTTGGAGGGGCGTGGTTAATGATGACATGCTCATGCCCAAGCTGTCCAACTGACATCATCAGAGAAGACCCGTCTTTTTAGAGGATTTGGGTAAAGAGTATGAATACTATTTTGTGTGACTTGCACTCACCAAACGTGCGCTAACAAAATACATTTTGATTTTATACTTAACTTGTGAAATGTTGAAGTAGAAAGAAAGAAATAATATTTTATTTTGTTTTTGGTCCCACTTTATATTAAGTGTCCCTAATGCCTGTGTACTTCCACAGTAACTAGATGTGTATGTAGTATGTAACCACAGTGTAAGTACACACTGGTACATAGTATCTACAGCTGTAATATTTCTGTTACTACTCACATGTAACAACCCTCAGAATGGTGTGTTTAAGTACAAATGTGTAACAGGAAACTGGTAACAACACTTTTTGGTAATGAAAGTACAAATGTGTAACAGGACTAACAGCTCTTTTTGTTAATGAAAGTGTTACACTTTATATTAAATAGACAATTGCTATGGATTTAGTAAGTAATTACTCTGATGTTACACTACAGCGGGCAGTAAATTAGGCTTTACATATAAATTGTGGTTGGTGTCCAGAATGTTACACTTTATATTAAGTGG
>JAUMHP010000082.1:14448890-14459116 GCA_032361065.1 Enteromius trimaculatus | reverse complement strand
TATATATACACTTACACACACACAAATGCATGTATGAGATAAATTTGCATATATGAAAAAAAATGTTGTTAAAAAAAGTGTGTGTGTGTGTAAATATTTTTAAAATATATACTGAATACGTGTGTTTATACATAATATACACAGTAAACAGCATGTAAACCACCCTATTTTGTATGCAATTAGTGATTAATAGTTTGAGAGCACTAGTGTCAATCATGGAAATTCAAACTAATTTTAAGTCAAACTCATTCAAATAGTTTCAGGATGTTAAAAGACAACAATAAACATTACTGTAAGTGTTAATATTCATTTGTTGTCTTTGTTGATGTTACAATTTATAAAGTGAAATTAAACTGAATATAAACTGAATTAATTACATTATGAATCTACAAATTAACATTAACTAAAATACTAACTATTGCTAGACAAAAATTATAGTTCCATTACAGTTCATGATATCTTACATATTAACAATGTTAAGCAAGACTTTATTCACACAATACATCCTGTAAAACAACACATAAGGTAAAAACAAAGTGGGCCTTAAACCTTCACTCTTTCTTAAAAACAGTAAATTCTCTTACGTTTGGACAGCAAGTTCAGTGTCAAACGTCAACGTGCTTCCGTTGTTGACTTGAAACACATACAACTTCATGTTGAATTCTCCGCTGAGCCTGCCTCCAGCTTGATTTGTTCATCTAGTCAATTATAGCTGTCTAATGGAAAATAAATGAAGTCAAGTTAACAACAAAACTTATTATTAATGATGGAAATTTCTGCTATATATATATATATATATATATATATATCAATATACTTTCCCCAGTTGATTATTCAAAGTACATTAAAAAATAATTTTCCACAACAAGTTTTGTAATGTTATGTTTAAATATGCAAGTGATGCATTATGCAATTATAAATACACTAATTTGTATACATTTTCAGCACAGAAATCTAATTAAGCCAGGTTTAAATGTTTCATATTGCTGACATATTAGAGTTAGACATTTTTTAGATTGTTCTTATCACTCCATAAATAAGAAACAACAGTCATGAGGGAATAAATCAGGCAAATAACATATAAACAAACCTCTCTGTAAAAACCTTGAGAATATAAATAGTAATAAAACTGTAAAGTTCAGTTATGCAAGTGGACATTTCTGACTCGCTACACGAGAAAGAAACTCATTGGAGAAAACAGCCTTTACAGTGCCCCTATTATGCCTTGTCAAATATGATCTTTCATGCAGTGTGTCACGTAGCTGTATGTGAACATAAACTATCTGCAAAGTTGTGACGACGACAGTGCACGATGAAAAAAGTTATTGTCTATCAAAAAATAGAGTCGGCTCACACTCTCCTAAACGAGTCGTCAGCAATTCGAATCTTTTTCTGTTACTGATCCACGTCACTAAGTAACATATTTGCATAATGTCCGCCCACATTCTATGTCACAAACAACTCGCCCAGCTCACAAACAGTACAATTTCCACGTGGATTACATCATGTAAAAAAGACGCTGTATCCTGTGAGAGTTAATTTGTTTTATATGCCCTTCTGAAAGATGAATCTACAAAGAATGAGTGATTAACATTAATTTTTTCATCAACACCTCATTAGTACAATCTCTTGTTGTGTTTGCGTCATTTTACTGCTTTTCCAATCTTGGAGTACAACTCGATATTCACCAAACACTTGGTTTTAAAAGATGGATCAGTGCCCAGTTTATTCGGACCGGCTTGTAAGTAAGATTAATAATTGATGATTGTATTTTCTAGCGTTCGTTCAAAATACGTATTTGTGTGTTTTATGTTATGTTACAACCCTGCAGATGTCTTGGTCACAGGCTAACTAGTTTAAGTAAGGGTAAACGATGTTTAACGCAGTGTTGTGCATTATATAATGTTGAACTTCACAACGTAGAGGTGTGCCAGATTCACTTACGAAAGCAAATTGCGAGCACTTTCCACGGTAGCCCGTGTTAACTAGTTAATGTATGCTCTCTGAAAGCATCCCTAGTAGTGTCAGAAAGACAGTGGTAGACCAATTATAAAGGACTGCGCCATCTGACCAATCACAGCAGCGAGGGATCATGGGAAGGGGGGGTTTAGACAGACTGATTCTTCGAACAGCTTCGCACGAGTCATTTACGAATCATTTAGAAATGGGGTAAAACTAAATCTATTTTTGGAGAAAACTAAAGTGTTTTTTGACATTGCATTCAATGTAAACCTGATTTAAGAGACTATATACAGTATACAGTAATACAATATATAAAACAATATTAGCAACCTTTAAATGGAATAATAGGGGCACTTTAAGAATATGCATGATTTAAATATATATACAGTATGCATCCATAAAGTGTAATAACACCTAAATGTGTATTTTAGATTAGAGATTATTTTAGTTTTCTTTTCACTAATCTGAAAAAAGATATGAAGCAAAATAGCCCATAATCACAAAAGTGAGCAGTGCATGAAAAAAAAGATTTTTTTTTGCTTGTAGTTTCTTGCCTTAACTAACTTAAAATGATAATGCATAGAACAAAATGAGGTTAATAAATGGTTACACTTTAAAGGCCCTTTAGAGACATGTGTACAAGCACACAAAACGTAACAGCCCTATATAGCCTTTAGAGATAACAAGCTGGAAACCCCCAGATAACGGCTAATCACAGTGATGAGGGACTTCATTCTCCGCCTTGACAAAATAGAAACCTTTTCAGATTGAGACAAGAACATTGTACAAATCTCTGAGGTTGTTTGTACTCTGTAATTGGTTAGTTCTTTAAAACGGCACATGCCAGCATGACCATGTGGCCTAACTCTGGGAATATTAAGGCTGAGTCATGTTCTTCCCTGTGGGTAAACACCATCAATACATGCTAAAAGACCCTTTGTACCCTAATTTCCCATGAACGGGTGTACAACTTTGGCAGGATGCATTGTAGCAACTGTTATTGTGAATACAAGGAATAAGGCGTGGGTACCAGGAATAGCACATGGTTTGTGTAGCCCACATGGGTAACCAATGTCATTTACTGAGGTGTAAACAAACTGAAAATAGCCTAAAATAATGTTTTAATCGAATGTAAAGTGGACCACAATTTATATTAGTCTGTTTGTCACAACTTTTAACGTGTAAGAATTGATTGACAGCTTTCCCCTAAGCCAAACAGTTGAAACTTGATCTTCTTCGTCAAAATATGACCTAAAACAGCTTGTTTTCCAAATCATTTCGGCAAAATAGGAGACTCCTGAAGGCTACAAGTCTTTGTTTAGTTGTTTGAAAGGCCCTGGTCATTATTTAGGGAGGGTGACAGCACATCCAAATTTCCCTCAAACCATCACCAGGACGCCAAACCCTCCTCAATAATCACACTAGATGAGATCTAACCCGTTAAATCACCAATAAACCCTCGTTAAACGACCATAACCTGGTTTCGTTTACATTATCTAATTATAGTTTGTGACAGAATTTCGTATTAGTGACCCAAACAGCCTCAAATTGTCCGGTAACTTAAAGTAAATTGATTTTAATCTTCAACATCTACGATATAAAAAGCTTCACATCTGTCAGATAGTCTTACCTGAGCTGTCTTCAGTCCATTCTCTGCATGCAAGCAGATTACTGGGTTGTTTTTGGCTGAGATGTGGAGGTTTCTGTCAGCTGGAGGTTGAAGCTGTCGGGCTAACAGGCTAAAGCTCATCACTTCGAGCACGGGCCTTTGTTTTTAATTCCCGCGAAACGCACAAAGTCATCCAGAACGAGCTGGGATAAATTCACAAGTGCTTCATCTTTCAAGAGATGGAGGTTAGGAGGAGTGCTAATAAGATCGGAGTTTTGTCATCGAGTTTTTTTCTCGCAGGGTTGTGTAAGGCTCCGCTAATGCTGCTTCTCCTGCTGCTGTGTTTTGTTATTGTCGTCACTGCGCAGCGAGGTGCATTCTGGGAAGGGCAACGGTCAGCAGTAAAGCGCTGGTCTGGGATCAACTTAACAAGGCTGTTTTTTTATTCCGAGCGCTGCTGGAGTTACGAGGACGCTGATCTGAGATCAGCCACTTCAGGATAACTGGCTGTAATGACAAGGTGTGGGAACAAATGTTTGGGGAAAAAGACTGTTTTCGACTTTATTTGTTAAGTTGTTTACGTCTAAAGTAAGTAACGACAAATACAAGATCCTAACATCTTTAGAGTTTAGTTATTATTTATCTCGTATCTCGTTTTTAGTAGAATCATTAAATCTGAATTTACTCAGATGAAAAAAAATACCAGTAATTTATAGTAAATAATATTGTGTCTTGAACCAAAACATAGTAAAGTGTATTATACTGTATATATTGCAGTATTTCACTCATTATTGCACCCAAATATATTATGTCAACAAAATCTTTTATTTTAGATGTGATTAATCGCAATTTAGCATTTGGCAGGACTTAACTGTTATATTATAGCTAATTAATTAGTACAGACCTACTGAAGTAGTGTATTGTTGTAACTTAGTACAGTCTGGGGTAATATAATTGGTTTATTTTAGTTGTTATATAGTTGTTAGAAATAGTATATTTATAAATATCAAGTACTTTATTTTCATACTATTGTATGGTTCAAAATTATTTATTATAAATTATAGTAAAATATAAATATAGTATTAACTTATCAAAACTAGTATTTATTATAAATTACTATAGTATTTTTTTCCATGTGGGATAGTTATTGTTGCTATTGTGACATCCCAATTTTCGAACATAACATAATATAAAGCAGTTTTAATGTAAGCAATACTTCAATCGTAGATGTTTTTCATTGGCTTTGAATTTAAATGTTTGTATTGTTTTTTTAATACATTAGTTTGTTAATTTTGAGTAAACAGAATTAAGACAAATTTGAATGTTATTTATTATTTTATTTGAATGTTTATTATTTAAATGTTTAATTTAGTATTTACATAAATACAGTATTTTCTGTAAATAATACATGCAATCAGTTTTTAAATGCTAAACAGCTGCCAATTTATCTATTTTTAAATATATTTAAATCTTTACAACAGAAACAAAAAAAAAAACAGGGAGGTCACAGAAAATAAACATTTTGTAAGAATTCAATAAGCATGGGGTATATAAATAAAACACATAGAATAACTAAAGAAAAAATCACTTATTTGATTTTAGACTTTAACTTGTCAGAAAGACATGAGGCTGAATATTATTAAATCTAAAAATATTTAATAAGCATTTGGTCTTTTTTGGCCTTTAGGTCTTTTACTGGAGCTGAAACCCATGGGATTATATTATACTATTATATTCATGGCAAATCTGTCTGCTTTGTGCTTTAGGGGGCTTCTTGGTTAAAATAGGATGGAAGTCATTTTAAGAATTATGAGGATCCATAAACCATTGCTTTGCAGTCTACACACTAAGAATGTGAACATTCATATTAATGTCAAATATTAGCTGGAATATGTTTCCTGATAGGCCTATGCTTACTCAAACACATGCAAACACATTTCTTGTGATGCAAATGAATGTGTTATCAGCAACAGCGTCAGTACAAATGCCTTCTGTACAGCACTGTGACACAGGTAATAACTTGTTTGTGGTTAACAACTGTTTCATTGAGAATTTTTAGGTCAATGCAGTTTAAGTGAAGTGTAACAGTATGCAAAGCACTTGAAATATTGATAACAAATGCCTTGAAGGTGTGAGAGGCTGAAACTCAGTTATATATATTGTGACAAGCCTCCCGAGGAATCATCAGCATCGCCCTGGAAACATACAAGGAACACCTGCCCTGCCTCGTCACCAGCCGATCGGTCACAGCTGCAGCTCATCGGGCCGCGGCTACATAAGTCGCGTGTGCAGTCACAGAGGGTGAGAACCTTCTCCATGAGAGCACACGCTAACATTTCCTCTCCTTCTGCAACAAACACCTGAGCACTTAGCAACTCTTCACAATGCGTTCAACTACCAGATCCCCGTGCTTACTTCTCACTTACTGCTGGGGCTGTTGATAATTATGACAAAGTGAAGAAGAAAATCTTAGCCCGCATAGGGCTGTCCCCTATTTGTGCTGCTCAATATTTGGGAATATACCGGGAATATAAAGTCCGGTCGCCAGCCCATGCCCAGGCCATCGATTTACTGAGGCTTGCTCAGCATTGGTTGATGGAGGGGAACCCTACAGCTGAGCAGGTGGTGGAGTGTGTTGTCATGGATCGACTGCAGAACCCCAAGACAGTTTTTGAGCTTGTGGAGGCCATCAAGCTGGCGGATTCTGCCTACCACTGGGAGGCTGGGGAGAGCGCTGCCATTCCCCTGAAGGGTGGTCCAGGAGCGACGCACCGGAAGGCAACCCGCTACCAGTAGGCAGACCAGCGGCTCCCTCTCCAAGCGATGAGCCCATGCCAATGGAGGTCCCCATTCCAACCACCCAGACGTGGCTGGCAGGTTGCGGCATGCACCATGATCTACCTGTTGGGGTACCATCCACGGAGGTTCAGATAAATGGAAAGCTGTATTGAGCCATCAATACCGACTCCGGTAGCCACCCTGGTTCAGACCAGCCTCCTGGCCCCACGACTGGAATCCAAGACCTAGCTGCCCATTACTTGTATACACAGTGACACACGATAAGTACCTACTCGCAGGGTCACCATTTCAGCTGCCACCGCCGCCTGGTCGATGGAGGTGGGATTGATGAAGGATCTTCCGGTGGCAGTTCTGCTGGGAAGGGAAGGGACTGGCCAGGAATCGACTGCCTACTCACCTCCGCGACGTAGCCTGCCAGCCCCAGAGGGACCCGCTGAACACATCCTGGTCATCGCTGACTATGCCACCCGGTACCCAGAAGCAGTTCCCCTCCGCAAAGCCACAGCCAAAATCATCGCACAGGAGCTGTTTCTATGGCCAGCCGAGTCAGCATACCAGCTGAGATCCTGACTGATCAAGGTACCCCCTTCATGTCCCAGCTAATGGCTGATCTCTGCAGGCTGCTGTGGGTGAAACAGTTGAGAACCACAGTATATCACCCGCAAACGGATGGCCTCATGGAGAGGTTTAACCAAACTTTAAAGAAAATGCTGAGACGAGTGGCAGTATAGGACCGGAAGGACTGGGACCTCGTGATCCCCTATGTGTTTTTCGACATCCGCATAGTCCCCGCGGCCTCAACTGGTTTTACCCTCTTCAAGCTTCTCTTTGGCCATCAACCTAGAGGCCTCCTCGATGTGGCTAAGGAAGCCTAGGAGCAGCAGCCTGGAGTCCACCGCTCTGTTGTATAGCGTGTCAAACCAATGAGGGAGAAGATCGACCGTGTCATGCCATTAGTCCGGGAACACATGGTCAAGGAGCAGCAGGCCCAACAACGTCACTACAATCGGGCACCCCAACCACAGGAGTTCTTGCCTGGAGACAGGGTGATGGTCCTGGTGCCCAACTCTGCTTGCAAGTTCCTGGCAAGGCCCATATACAGTGTTGGATAAAATTGGTCCGGTCACCTATAAAGTTTGTCAGCCTGGGTGAAGGGCCCCCGAACAAATGCACCAAATCAACCTGTTCAAGAGATGGGTTTGGGACCAGAGACCAGCTCACGGCTCTCACTGTCTCCGATCCCGTGGTTGTAGATGTCAACCCCTACCTCTCTGGTGCCCAGAAGGGGGAGGTGCAGCACCTGATCAGTCTGATGTGTTCTCTTCTTTTCCCGAGCAGACCAGATCATCCAGCACGATATCCGGACGCCACCAGGAGTCCACGTCTGGCAGAGGCCCTACCGTGTCCCTGATGCTCGTCGGCAGGCTAAAGAGGAGGAAATACAACAGATGCTGAAGTTAGGAGTAATTGAACCATCACACAGCCCGTGGTCCAGCTCTATCGTGATGGTCCCAAAACCTCTGCCGCCCTCTGCTTCTGCGACGACTATCGATGACTCAATGAGGTTTCAGAATTCGACGGCTACCCCATGCCTCAGGTGGATGAGTTGCTGGACCAGCTGGGAAGGACCTGGTACATCTCAACCCTCAACCTCACCAAGGGATACTGGCAGGTACCATTAACTGAATCTGCTAAAGTTAAAACTGCCTTTTCCATCCCCAGCGGCCACTTGCAGTACCAGACCCTTCCCTTCGGCCTTCATGGGGCTCCAGCAACCTTCCGGCGCATGATGGACATTCTTCTTCGACCCCACCAAGCATATGCATCTGCGTACTTAGACAATGTGGTAATCCACTCGGAGGCATGGGAAGACCATCTGGACCATCTGTGGAGGGTGCTGTCCGAGCTCCGTAGGGCTGGGCTCACTGCCAACCCCTTCAAATGTCATCTTGCCCTCTCAGAAGCCAAGAACCTGGGTTACCAAGCTGGCAGAGGAATAATTCGCCCCCAGGAAAAGAAAGTGGAGGCGATTTGGGGAGCAGCGACACCACAGACCAAGACCCAGGTACAAGCTTTCTTGGGGTAGGCAGGGTGCTATCGCTCCTCAGAGCCTAACCATAACTTCTCCTCTTTAGCCACCCCTCTGACAGATCTGACCAGGTAGGGGCAGCTGGGGAGGATCCACTAGACGCCGGCAGCCGAGGAGGCCTTCCAACGAATCAAGACGGCCCTCACCTCTGAGCGAGTTCTTCAGGCCCCGGACTTAAGCTGCCCCTTCCTGCTGCAGACACATGCCTCTGGTACAAGACTGTCCTGTCCCAAGTGCAAGAGAGTGAGGAGCATCCTGGACAGCTTTTGCAGGTCTGTCAGGGGTCACTGCATATCCTTGTTGTGTGATACTTCCACCTGAGACAATATATGTGTATATATATGCAGCTATTTCAAGTCAAGTCACGTCAAGAATGAATGGTAGATACAAATGAAATTATATGTAAACCTAAATTAATGCATTTTTTCATACATTTATAATAACGAAGAAGAAAAAAGGAAGGGAAAATTTCGTCAAAACAACAGAACCACACTGACTATCATTTTATGGACAGAAAAGAAAACCAAGGAGATACTTTTCAACGTATATTCCACAAAACTATTAATACATACTTGTTTGGACTGACATGAGGTAATGAGGTGAGTAATTTATACAAAATTTGTATTTATTTTGTGAACTATTTTATTTATTTTGTGAATCTATTAAACAGTAAGACAAATATATAGATGGTTGGATGGGCAAACAGACTGCCAGACAGATAGATGGATGAAAGGAAGGATGGATGGATGAATGGATGGATGGATGGATGGATGGGCAAACAGACTACCAGACAGATAGAAGGTGAGATGCATAGAAAGACAGACAGATGGACGAAAGGAAGGATGGATGGTGAGATGGACAAAAAATAGATGAATGGATGGATGGACAGGTAGATGAATAGACAGACAGTTAAGACAACAGATGGATAGGTGGATGGATGGATGGATGGATACTCAAACAGACTAACAGACAGATAGATGGCAAGATGGACAAAAAGATAGATAGATGAAAGGATGGATGGACAGGTAGATAAATATAGACAGATAGACAACAGATGGATAGACGGACGGATGGATGGACAGGTAGATAAATAGACAGATGGATGGATAAATGGGAAAACAGACTAACAGATGAATAGATGGTAAGATGGACAAAAAATGGATCGATGGATAGGTAGATAAATGGACAGAAATGAACGAATAAACGGATGGATAGACAGATGAATGGATGGACTGTGGACAGGTAGATAAATAGACAGATGGATGGATGGGCTAACAGATGGATAGATGGTGAGATGGACAAAAAGATAGATGGATGAAAGAATGGATGGACGGGTAGATAGACAGATGGATAGATAGACGGATGGACGGACAGACAGATAGATGGACAAAAAGATGGAGGGACAGACAGTAGTGAAATGGATATACAGATGAATGGATGGACAAATAAATGCATGGATGGATGGAAGGGCAAACATACTGACAGACAGATAGATGGTGAGATTGACAGAAAGAAAGATGGATAAAAAGATGGATGGCAGGTACATAAATAGATGCATGAATGGATGGGCAAACAGACTGACAGATGGACAGAATGATGGATGAAAGTTAGACAGTGTTAGGGAAAGTTACTTTTACACTTAACGCATTGTGTTGTTACATTAGTTCATTTTATGGAAAGTTAGGCTTGCGTTTCTCATCTGGGCTGGGCTTACATGTTTTATATCAAATGAAAAAAGATCGATTTTTGGCAGTGCCTCTGCACTTC
>JAUMHP010000082.1:14419001-14441419 GCA_032361065.1 Enteromius trimaculatus | reverse complement strand
TTTGTAAGACATGTTTCTAAAATTTCTTAAATGTCCTAAATTAGCAAAGGTCTAGTCCTGGCTTAATCTAATTCCTAACCGGGAAACCGGCCCATGGTGTTCCTAGTCAAAAATGCTTGCTAAATTATTACCAAATATTGGGTTTATTCTTCATGCCAACTTGTTTCTTGAAATTAACATAGGTTTGTGTTTCTTTTTGGAACTGATTGGTTGTAGGTCTCATTGATCTAAGCGTACGCACCAGTCTTTAAATGAACAATGCCCAAATGATCAGCTCAGATTAGTGAGGCATACGATCAGTCAGTTGAAAAAGGAAATAACCTGTGCTGATTGAAAGAAAACAAGCTGACCAAAAGAATGATTAATAATGAAGGATTTCTAAGATTTTTTTTTTTCAGAGCTGCACAAGAATTTTTAAATTGGCTGTACAAGTCGTTTCATTATGTTAAAGTAATGGAAAAAAAAAACTCACGTTGCCATTTTTCCAGAAACTTCTAGCTTGAATTTCTTTTAAAAACCATAGACTTATTTTTGTGTTCCTTTTGTTCCCGTACCTGAAATAACCTTGCCCTCTCAGACAAACACTAGTTACCCTTTTTTTATCACAAATGCCAGTAACGACCAGTGTCAATCACCTCTGGTCGATGCTGACTCATCCAGCCTGTAAAGAAATCCTCAGAAAGCCTGCGACACCTGTAAAGGCCTGCTGTTGCCATGGAAAATCATAATTGTGATGCATCACTTGATGTTTCACAGAATGTCTAGGCTATACAACAGCGACGGCTATTGATCTCCAGCTTGTTGGCCAGTAGTCGCGTTGAGAATATTTCCTCGCGTGACGATAACTGATTTGGATCAGTTTGAATCTGAAAGCAGATGGAACGTATTTATTAGTTTGCATTAGCATTAGCTGTGTGACATCAGCTGTGCCCTTGACTACTGGATGCTTTATTGACCGTTATTAAATCAAATTATGGCAATCAACAGCTGATGAAATATCGAGTCTGTCCTTTAGCTATTAGTTTTTTCATCCAGTGCAATGCAAATCCTCTATCCCATGTGAAGTGAATACTACATTTACTATTCCAGCAGTACACTAGTATGTCTTTGAATGCACTACAGATTCCAAAATGTGCAGTACACAACCAAACACACTGCATGGAATACTCCTCAACTCAATTTCCCATTCCTAGCACGTCGGATGAGCAAGAGTTAGCATCATCTTCAATGCATCCGCTTTATTCGATTAGCTGTAATAAATGTTAAAATGTCCTTTCCAAGAGAAATCAAGCATGCACATAATTAGGTGATGTTTCTGAGTTTATTTGGAAACCTGCTTTTTTTTTTTTTTTTTAATTTAACTGTTCGAAGTGTTTATGAACGTATAAATAATAAAAAGTGATTGAAAAGTGTCACCATTGCAATGTAGAGGGAAAAGTAATCGCTGTGTAAATTGATTTCTTTCTTGCGTAAATCACTTTGTTTTTACATCCTGCGTTTCGCATGCACACAGCTTTTCATACCGAACACCGTCATCCACTAGAACAGAGGTGGTGAGTGACAGTCCATTTTCATTACTGATTCAGGACTATGCTAAATTGTTTGGAAACTAGTCAATAATCTGATGTAACCTTGACTAGAGGAGCGACAACCTTGCTTTTACAACCAATCTTTAAGTCCAGTTCAGCTCGGAGTGCATTGTGTTTTGGGATTTAAAAATCCGCCTCCATCTGTCATGTCCTCTTGTGTCTTTTATTGCTGCATTTTAAGTTAGGAAGTTGATGCCGGAAGTTAATACGATATAACATGTTTTGTAAGAGAACACAAATCTGTCTTAATTTTCGATTTCTTTTTAGCAGTGATAAAGCTTATCAGCAATTCATCAACGCAATTACACACTCGAGCACGAGAGGCCTCAAGGCAGAACGCTATTTGTTTTCTTTGCTTCTCTTTCACCCCTGTCATGCCCCTTTGGTTTGTAATATTTACATGGTATTTACATAATCCTCCTCCATTTTGTGGCAATAACCTGGAAAGTTATAGAGCATGCCTCGCGCGTAACAAACAAAGCAATTATTGGCCATCTATGACATAACTGCTTTTCTTTTTTACATATGTTTCTCTGGATGGTGCCGTGTAGCCGTAATTGATTCATATCTGAGTGTTTCGGAATTTGTGAACATTTTGTGCGTTTTGTCCTAAGTGCTTTCTAGCCATCAGCGTCCTTTGGGACAGCTTCAGAAAACAGCGAAAGTGTAATTGCTGTTGTTTTTATGCTGCCATCATCGCTGTTATAACTGATGCCGTATCAGCAAATTTGTGACTTTATCTCTGCCGCAGAGATGGCGTTGGCCGTTCTTTCACTTTAATTCTTTTTGTCAGCGTTATCTGAATGACCTTCAGCAGATGTTCGCTGGTGTTTACAGAATTTTGAATTCAGTGTCACCGGGGTCTCAGTGAAGCCACAGTGAAATGGAGCTGAATCTAACAGGATCGTTCCCCGGAAATACAAATTCTGTCATGCACTTGCCTTCAAGTCTGTATGAGTTAACATAAATTAGGATTAATTTCCAAAGAATATCGAAAGCCAAACACTGGTAGCCGTTGATTCCAGAGTGAGCAGTTATATGGTTAACAGCTTTCTTCAAAAAGGTTTGGAACAACATTAGAGTGACTTCAAATTCAGACTGTATGAATGTTATATCATGAAAGCAGCTGCATGTGAGGGTATAAATCATACTTTCTGATTAATATGTGAAAGCTACATGGCATTGTTTTCATCTATTTTATTAATAATTAATATGTGGCATATTGGTTTTGCTAATGATATCGAATACTGAAATGTTAGTATCATGACGACCCTGATGGCACGATATTAGTTCAGTAAGAAATATTTCATTTTCCCAGGCTTTATGACTGTTTGCTGCTAAAACTATTATGCAAATTTATAATATCATATTCCAACAGTTTGTAGTTCCACTCCATATACCGTGATTAAGACGTTTTAGTTTGTAATACTGCAGATTATTTGTGCTTTTTATGTAAAAAATGGCTTCTTTCTCTTTAACTGAAGGCATGGTTTGTCAAAATAGGATGGCAGAAAAGAAATCGGTGCCTGGGAAATTTGCATATGCTTTGTTTTGTCATAAGCAGCACAAATCTCTATGCACAACATTCTTGTTCCTTAATGTCGTGCTGTTTGTCTTCCTAGAACCCTCTGAAATTCTCGGAACGGAATCAAATTAAGATGTTTGCCGTTTACATATGCAGCTTGACGTTTTTTTTTTTATTGACACCCTGCTGACGGTCTTTATGAAAGAAATGAACGTGTTGCCAAAAATATCCCGTGTTGCATCATGCAATGCAAACTCGTGCGTTTAAGTCAGGCACAGCAATGCACAACGCTAAGAAATCCATGTCCAGGATGCATGTGCTTTCTAAAGGTATTTTGACTGCAGCAAGGCTTGTGACGCTCTTGCAGAAGAAGCTGTCGTGTGAATATGCACCTGTGTGTCTGGACTGCAGATACTACTGCGATCGTCCTACGTTATTGCAGCGCGCCTGTTGCTTAGAAACCGGAGCCTTATAGCTTTGTTGAAGATTAGAACAGAGCAGGAGTTTTAAAAAAAAAAAAACACCTCAGATATTCGCTCTGCTTCTCAGAGCTTGAGGAACGGTGTTTCATGAGTCCGCTCGCAACTGATCGTTCCCGTTTTTGTAAGTGAAAGCATAATCAATAATTCGGAAAGACAGAAGCGCCTGCAGACGGCTTATTCAGTATGTTGGGTTTTTTTATGTTGATGCTTGCGCTTAAGACATTAAAGATAGATCCTTTGCTTCCTGTAAAATTAAAGAGGTGCACGATGGGACTAAAAGCAAGGATTGGTATTGTTTGGAGCGTTTGCTGTTAGATTAGTATTGATGCTTTGCCGGTGTAGCCCAATTATGCTTTAAATCTCAAGAGCAGCCTGCATGCATTGCTCAATAGTGGTCTTCAGAGTGGAATGTAACACTGTATAAATAGACTAAGAGTAATTCAGCTTGAATTCCAAAACGCAAGCGATTATTAACCATGGTCCCTTTTGTATGCATTTCTCAAGGAGTTTGGCTTGAATGAGAATTGGCCGAAAGTGGTTGAGAGTATGACTACTTGAAGAGTAAGGTGGAAATGAACACCATTAAGGACAGTTACAATTTCTCCATCCAGTGTGCAGATTCATCCATGAGCGCTATACCTCTGCTCTGTCTTATGCATATCTCTGTCCTCGCCTTCTCATTTTTGGCTGCTGTTAATTGCGAGTGATCACCATTAGCCTGTGCATCTGTTTCAGCTTTTCACCAAAGAGATTGTTTTGGAACAGGACACGCTGGCAGCAATCAAATGAAAACCCTAAACACGAGAGCAATGCTTTCCTCCGTTGGACGGGTTTTGTCAGAATCCAGTGGACTTGGAAGGAGGATCTCAAAAGCTCTTTGTCAGAAAGTTTCTGACGCCGCTTCAAGATCCGCAGTCTCTCAAACCCATCCCGAACTTAATGCGCTCTGGATGCTCAGAGGTCGTAAGTCTGAGAGGTCACGGGTCAAAAATCTACTTGTGAAGAGGCTCTTTTCATAGCAGGGAAACTCTGAAGCCGCGGCCTATCTCTGGAACATAATGTAGGCCTTTGTTCTTACTACACAAAGGTGCTCTCTCTGCTTGTTTGCGGGCCTTTTTTTGCTTTTCCTAAGTGAACACACATGTCCTGCTCCACAGAAGCAGCCAGGGGTCTGTGTTTTAGTTGTGGTCAAGGGTCATCTGCGGAAGACGCACTCTCTGTAGTACAAACTATTGAATATACTCTATATTTTTTTGAACTTATCTATTGCACCCTAGAGCAAGACTGTTAACTCTATTTCTAACCTTTAGCTGCTCTTTGAGGACTATCCTTGTGATAAATATACTACACTGTCAGAAAAATGTGAAAGAACGGTAACTTTAGGGGTGTAACAGCTTGGCAGTAAGACAGTGCGCTCAGAAAATATGCTTTTGTAGCTTCTGTACTTCTGATGAGTGCATATTAGCGCCATAATATATTAAAATACACATTTTAGGCACAGATAAGGTTTAATTGAGGGTAATACAGCTTTTTTTTTTGCATTTTCTTTGCTTATAGGCTAAATTACTACTTGTATTCCATGTTTAATACAAGTTAAAGGGTTGGGTCACACCAAACTGAAAATTCTGTCATTAATTACTCGCTCTCATGTCGCTCCAAACCCATAAAACACAAATTAAGATATTTTCTAAAAGTCTCAGAGTTGTCCGACCTTGCATAAATAGCAATACAACACAAACATTCAGGGCCTCGTTAAAATAGTCCATCCAGCGTTAGTGTTTTAACCTTGTTTTTCTGAAGCTAGGAGAATGCTTTTTGAGCGCAAAGAAAACAAAATATTCTACTTTATTTGCAACTTGTTTTTAACCACTTGATTGTGCTGTGATCATTAAAATGTGGCATAAACTGACTTAGAAGAGAAGAAGTTGTTGAACAAAGTCATTACTTAGTGATTTTCTGAATGTTACACTTATGTTACGGTCTATGCAGAGTCAAAAAACGTTCGTTGTTAATTTCTCTTCTGGAGATGAACAATGGTTTTACATGTCTGGAACAACATGAGGATGAGTAATTAATGACAGAATTTCCATTTTTGGCCAAACGGTCCCTTAAAATGCTGAGCTTTAAGCTCAATAGACAGCATTTGTAGTTTATACCCTTTGGAAATCGACTTTTATTTTAGAAAATTAAATCGAAAATTGAGCTTACGGTAAGGCACAGCAGTGATGTGAAGTGTTTAATTGTATAAAAGCACTTACATCAGTTATTCTGTTCATTCCTGATTATCATTTGAGCCGTAAATCAGTACTTTTACAGTTGTTTTAGGGTGTATTGTGTAACGTGTTAGTTGTAAAGTTAAATTTAACTCTTTACTAAAAAGGCTAGTAAGCAGTTTTCACACTAAAATCACATTATAAAACATACAAGTCTTGTTTATTCTAATTTTTATAACTACTGCTGTCAAACGATAATCACATTCAAAATAAAAGTTTTTGTTTACGTAATATATGTGTGTGTACTGTGCATATTTATTATGGGTATATATAAAAAACACACATGCAGAATATATATTTTTTGTGTGTGTATATATTTATGTTTGTATTTATATATACTTAATAAATATACACAGTACATATACATATCACTGCATTATCACACAAGAACTTTTATTTTGGATTCCGTCCGACAGCACTATTTTTAACGGTTACCGATCGGCCTTGTTCACTTCCACTGTGTCTCTCTGTAAACCAGAAGGGACAGGTGGAAATATATTTTAGCGTTGTTTTTATTTTCTTTTCTTTTTGTCTTGAACCTGAAACATGATGTTCGATTTGATCACAGCTGTTGTAGTTTTTTAGGAATTCTGCAAAGCTATTTTGAGCGTAGGTTTTGCGGCTGATCTGCGATCTTCTCACCGAGTTGCGGAGGTGATGGATCTGACTTTCTGTAAGTACAGCCGAATAGGCATCTGGACCAGAATGGTACGCCTCATCTCCGGCGCCAGCGTGGCTGCTGAGTAGCAGATGGTCTGTGACATGAGAGGAGGGTTTGGAGAGCAGGGACTGAAGCCTGCCAAAGACCCCGGTTCTCCTCGCTGTTAGGACCAACGCGTTCAAACAAACACACACGACACAGTGGAGACCATCTTATTTGTATCTACACATGCTTAGACTGACAAAGGCTTTGCGTTCCTTTGGGATTATCCAGGCGAACGCCAGCAGGACCCCTGGTTGGGGACATGGTTGGATGCGGATCCCCGTGACGCAGGCTGTACCACAAGGGCATGACTGCCGTACAGTCCGGAAGGGATATTCACACTGTTCTGGCTCCTCTTCGCGGATACACCCCCGTCCCCCAGCGTTAGTACGGTCTTGGAGAAATGGAGCGCGCCATATGTGGGAGCAGGATGTAGAGTAGTTCCACAGCATGTGCCGTAGAGCATATATCGTCACTGCCTACAGCTCCCACATCGGCTAATTGGAGTCACAAGTCCTGTTCGGGGACTTCAGACCCGCACAAGTTAAATTGAATTTATTAATGGCAATTCTAGAACAAGGCCATGTCACAGTTTCTCGCTAATACGTCAGTCAACTTTCAAGGACGCCCTTTTTTGGCTCGGGAAAGAGGCAGCTCTTTACCTACTTGTCTCTGCATGAGGCAGGAAGTGTGCATTGAGTCGAGGTTGTGTTAGTAAACTCAGCTCAGCTTGTTTTCCTCATGGTTTGATGGATCTGTTTGGAGTACCGAGCGCTCGGCTGTCGCTTTTGGCTCTCGTCACACATACACGCACGTTTTTCCCATGTGCGCTTGGGTTTTGAAGCGCAGGCCCCCTAGACCATTAAAAGCACTGGCGACACTCTTGTGTGCAGAAGAATCACCTGTTTAGGATGATTCATTCATAACTGTCTGTAATGATGCATAGTCCATAGGGTTTTCTGTTGAAAAGTGTTTTTGCCAAATCTGTTTTACAAGCTACACTTTCTAGCGGTTAAATGAACACACTCATATCACATAGTGCAAGGGTCTGATTCATTTTAGTGCTCTATTTATATAGTGTTATATGGGGATTTGGTTGATTCCAAATGGTTCTGTCTATTATAGCACTGAAAAGTCTGATTTACTTTAGTGAATCGGTTCATACTAGATGGGTTTTATCTCTCATATGAAGCATTAGAAAACCTGATTCTTTATAGTAAATCGGTTCATTTTGAACATTTCTCTCTCTTGTGTAAAGCAAGTGTAATTCATTTTAGTGATTTTATTCATCCTAAATTCTGTCTTTCATTTTGAGGCATTGGAAAGTTTAATTAATCTTAGTGAATTGGTTCTTTCTAAATGATTCTCTCTCAAATTATGCACTGTAAAGTTTGATTAATTTTAGTGAATTTGTTAATTTTTTACTTTTTTTTTTCTCTCCTAGAGTCGGTTCACTCTAAATGGTTATATTTCTGGTGCGAAGCATTGGAAAATCTGATTCATTTTGTTAAATTGGTTCACGTCCGAAAGGATTTTAAAAGCCGATACCGATACAAATATTTGTTGGTTTTAAAATCCAATATTCCGATATATCGGCCAATATTTTTTGCTATTTGTAGTTATTTATGAGTTTTAACTAACATAATATGATAATGCATTTTAAAAAGAAGCTTGTTTCTTTTATTGTCACAACAGAACAGAGGAACATCAAAATATATTAATCTTAAATTAAATCTTAAATTAAAATGAATAAAAATACATGTATAAGAAACTTTAGATATGAAACTTTAAAGTCCTTTGTACACACACACAACAACAACCAAATCAAAGTTACCAGTAAGGGTGTTACGTCCGTTTTTATTTTATTTTTTAAATATTAATTTATCAGCCATTATAAATACCGATAGTTTGGATAATACCTAATATCGGACGATAATATTGCCCTTCCGATATATCGGTGGGCTCTATTCACTATTAATTGTTACATTAATGAAATGAAGTATTGAAAAAATCTGATTCATTATAGTAAATCAGTTCGTTATAAACTTCTCTTTCATATGATGTATGTGGTAAAGTTTGATTCATTTTAGTGAATTTGTTCATTCTGTACATTTCTCTTCCTTTCTCTCGTATGAAAATGTGAATAATTTCAGTGAATCAGTTCATTTTAAATGGTTATATTTCTGGAATGAGACTTTGGAAAATCTGATTCATTATAATGAATCTGTTAATCCTGAACAGCTCTCTCTCTCGTGTAAAGCATTCATTTTAGTGATTTGATTCATCATAAATGGCGCTGTCATTCATTTGATGCACTGGAAAGTTTCATTCATTTTAGTGAATGTGTTCTTTCTGAAGTGTTTTCTCTCTCTCTGGTGTGAAGCATTGGAAAATCTTATATTGGAAAATTAAACAGCTTTAATGCAGTTGAGTAACAAAAAGTAGCTAACTAAATATAATAATTATAATAATTACATCTTAGAAGTTCCTTAACATTGATGTGTTCTTTACAGCAGCCTTCTGTTTCTGTTCTGCGTTTCAGACAGTTTCGTGTTAGTTTAGCCCATATTCATTCACACGGACCATGGGAGGTCACTGTTTACATAAGACCTGGTATTGGAAGTTTATCTTATGCGCACGCTATCTCAGATTGGGTTATCATGTTAAGCACAATCCTGGTTCCTGCATAACTACATCTGTCAGTGTCCGAACCTTTGAAAAGACCAAGGTTATACAGAGGTCGAGCCTTTGACGCAAAGAGAAAGCTTGCATTTGAACTATTTTATAGGTTTGAGATCAAAAGGAGCGGGAAGACCAATAACTAATCCATTTAACCTCTTTGCAAATCTCTCTGATTCTTTCATATAGTTGAAAGAAAATCCATTTAACCCACCTCAGCTAAAATACTTCCCCTCTAAATTCTGGGGCAGGAGGAGTGAGAATAATCCATCTTCGCTTAATGCGATTTAGCGTCCGCTTTCGCCGGGTTGTAAAGATGGTAAAAATCTAACAGCAACTTTCCGAGAGCTGTTTTGTGGGTGTCACATGGGGGTGGAGCGGAGGCCTCAGGAGTGGAGTGTTGGCTCGGTTAGTTTACAGCTTTTGCTGATGACTGTGGGTGTCCGCCTTCAGCACTAAACACAAATGTGCTTCAAAACCGATCGTTTTGTAAGATATTGCATTAAAATGGATTCATGCGTTTATCACGCAACCGAGCCTACGTGAATGGAGCCTCTTCACAAACGCCAAAATCTGCCCCGGACAGCAATTCGCTATGAGATGTTTTAAAGACGTAAGCCTGGGTTTGGAAAGCTGCCATGGTGCAACAGGTCACGTGTTATCGTGTAAGCCCCCCATATTGCACTAAGCTATCTTTTTTGAAGCGCTCGGTCTTCTTTGGTCAGAGGCCATGTTTGTGAAGTGATTTGGAGGTACAGACGGCAGCAGGAGAATCGGTGTCCTTTGGCAGAACCAGCTGGAGCTGAAGGAACAACGCTTGGCACCTCGCTGTGAATTCACTCATTGTCCTTCTTCTCTTTGTTTGTCTGTGATTGTGTGAATTTTAAGGCCACAGTTTTTTTTTTTGTTTTTTTTTTCTCTTTTTTTTGTCCTGGTTTCAAAGAGGTGTTCAATTTGGTTTTGTTTCTTCGGCAGTATGCAATTAAAAAAAAAAAAAAAGCTAATTGTTTTCAGTAGTTTTATGGATGTGACCTTGAGTACACTGTAAAAAATTACTGTGATTTTTAACGGTAAAAACCTGTTAGATGGTAAATTTCTGTAAAATCGTAAACTGACATTCCCAGAATTTCCTGCATTGCATTTCAAATTTTTTTATTTATTTTTTTATTTAGTTGAAATAACTGTTTCTTATCAGTTTTGTTTATTAGAGTTGTATGTTACATGTAATGTTGTTAAATTAATGTTTATTGCATATTTGTGTTTAGTGTTTGTGTGAATGACACTGAGCACCTTCTATATATGTTCATATTTGTTCATCGTGCATTTGGTGCTTATCAGTGTAATTCAAAGGTACATAACAGATTTAAGTACTTTAATAGGTTGGCATATTACAGTTTTTCTCGATTGCTAAGACACATTTCTGGAAAGCTGCTCTCCTTTTCTCTAAACTGAACACAAAACCCAATTTTCAAGCTAGATTCACAAAACCTCAGACTCTTTCTGCAACATCAAACTTTCACCACAAAACAGTTCAGTCTATGCTCAAAACTGAACTATGCTGTCAAATGATCCAAAACACTACTGAACAGTCACTAAACACTACATAGAAAAATAGTGAACACAATGCTCAGGACATGAAGTGGTAGAAATAAATGTTTATTTTGGCTAAATGCATGTTGCGAAACAAAATACTTGGGCATTTTTAACACTTGTACATAGATAAAAAGAATTGGCAATAAAAGCAGAAATCCTGTGCGTTTACATGTAGCACTTGTACGTAGAAATAAAGCACAAAAATATACAAATGAAGTACAAAGAAAAGAACTCCGCCACAGTATCATTTCTCCATACTGGGTCAGGCCACAGGACGTCATCTACAGGCAACGGGGGAAACCCCTGGTACCCTTAGTCCTGCCTCCTTCATTGTCATGCCATGGACAAGAACATGGTCACAGTAGCTCTGATTGTCCTCGCTGACCTGCTCGACCTCCTATCACACAAACTCCTCTTCTTAGATTTCTAACCATTATGTACCCTCACATCATTATCCTCAAGTGTGTGAAATTTCGAGTTGTTGTGTTCAACCGGTGAGACCTGAGCGTTAATTGCGTTTGACTTTTGCCACCTGTGCTCACCATACAGGTGCATCACAATGACAGTGTATTGACAAAATGTGTCTAAACAGGTGAAAAGTGATTATGGTTTTGCCAAAAGAGTGACGGATTAAATAAGTGAGTTCAGGCAACTGGGAATTTGGTTCAGACAATAGGGTTTAGTGTTTTAGCAATCGAGAAAAACTGTAACATTATATCAGTTTATGTAAATTTATTAATTTAAAATATTGTCACCATATTTTTTATGGTCAAGTTCCAGTTTTTTCACCGTCAATTTTTTTGGATTTTTTTTTATAGTAAGTTTTGTTGTTGGGATAGTTGCTTGGGTAAATTTGATCATGGCTAACAGTATTTCTTTTACTCTTTAGAAGGTTATTCAGGTTATTTACATACAAACATTTTAAAGATACAGCTGCAAAACATCCTGTTTTATTAAATAATGGGGTTATTGAGTGGGTCACATAACCAATTACAGTGCTTCTGTGTAAGAAAACTTGATAAACATTATTTATTGATGGCATTCTTTTTTTATATTTATTTAACAGGCTTACATTTTGTCATTTTTTTGTAACAACTGGCTTAGTAAAAATCCATAATTCTTATTGTTTTTTTGTTAATATTTTTTTTTCTGCATTATTTTATTGTATTATTTAACAAAATATTTTAATTTATTAAAATGTAGACAATTTCATAACTATCTTCATGTTTTTAAAAAATAACAATAAATATGTAGAACATTAAAAAGATAAATTTAATAGTTTTAATCAGTAAAATAATTAATTAATATATTCTTAATATAATTATTAATAATATTATTAATTATTAATTAGTAGAATAATCAGTATCAAATAATTACATTTATTATAATATATTATTATTAGATATTATACATAACATAGGCATAAATACAGACAAAACTACATTAAAATGTAAAATAAAAATCCCAAATCAAATCTAATATTGAGTGTTATGAATCATAACATTTGTTGACATAATGCCTAATGACCTATCTATTCCCAGTTAATTGTGCATTGGGAGAAGTTTTTGGTAATTTGTTAATGATGCTCTATAGCAACCATGTGTTGCTCTTTACAGCTGGTGGAGATATCTCCGTAATCCCATGATTCAACACATCTGCTCTTCGCTGTGAATATGGAAATCCTGACATTCCCATGCACTGTCAGAGTTTACT
Organism: Enteromius trimaculatus; assembly: GCA_032361065.1. Classification (NCBI taxonomy): domain Eukaryota; kingdom Metazoa; phylum Chordata; class Actinopteri; order Cypriniformes; family Cyprinidae; genus Enteromius; species Enteromius trimaculatus. Next base: position 14,428,862 of record JAUMHP010000082.1, on the reverse strand, counting down.
GGGGTCTCTTTCTTGTCCCACAGCTGATGTGTATTTTTAGGTTTCCTAACAATCCTTTTTTTTCCAAGAAAGCGGCTTTGCTTGGCACTTTGGGTGACCGCTCTGCTGGGAGTAGAAGATGCAGATCAGAGCTGATCTGAGGTTGTTATGTGTCTAGTTTTTGTCAGAATTTAGCTTTGGGAGGCTGGACTGAGATCATTGGACCAAGTCGGCTCTTGAGGGAATTGCTGTATGATCTTGTTTACCTCTCTGTTTCCTGTGTTCCCCCAACTCTTAATATTGGGTGAGTTCCAGTTGCCTGATAGATAGAGGGGTCTGTGTGTAAGTGTGTATGTGTGTGTCTGTATATGTATGTGTGTGTATATATATATATATATATATATATATAATATATTCAACTGACTATTTCAAAATAATCATAGTTTTAAAAAACACAGACACCAAAAACAACAACCATCTCAGAGCACTACAATACCACATAGGACTGACTCTGGCTAAACCCCGCCCCCCTCCCGCCCATCGATCACCAATGGAATACTAACACAGTAACCGTCTCCCCTTCTCACCTAACTAACCGCACCGGAACTCGTTTGAAGGAACTGACTTCCTCTGGTTGGCAAAATCTATACGCTTTAACGCAAATCTGAGGGTTTTTCCAAAAAGTGGGTTAGCTCGGGACTTTGTCCCTTTAGCCCGGTAATACTTCATGCTTAGCAGACGAGTGTGATGATAGTCCGATGAAAACCATTCCAAGAGTCTAATGGGGTTTAAAGTAGCAACACTTTCTGAACACAACGGCACCACCAAGTGGCACAACCAAGTATTTCTTCAAAAACAAGACACAAACTATATAATAATAGCAATAATACTCTCCTCTAGCTTCTGATCATTGGACCAGCCAGTAACCGGTGGATCTGAAACACTTCTTTTCAACAGGTTTACAGTTTTAGTTGGCACTGGACTACACTAGCTTCTGTCTGATACTGAAAGATGGTCAACACAATAAAGAAAACAAGGAGAGTATACTTAAGACACACTCAAGATATTCCCTTGCGAGCTCGTCAACAATAGTGCAACGCCGGATAAATAAATAACAATGTAAACAAATGACCCAATTCACAAGCGCAGACCAAAACAGGAGCAGAGTCATCACACCGATGGGCTGGTGATCCGTTTGCCATATGTGACCAAAAAGGATGTGGTTGAGGCATGACGTGGTGAAGGGAGGGAAGAGATCTTTCGGTTCCACCAATGAGGTCCCATATGAAGGCACTGGTTATCTGTAACTGGTGAATATCGCTGCTGGACTGTGTTTGTGGCACACAGTTTGTCTTTTTGTACCAGGAGGAAGAACAGCAATCCACAGATGAAGCTTCGCTCATACTGATCCAAGAGAGAAATTTGTTGCACTGTTTCTGGGACATTTTGTTGTTGTTTTTTTTGTTACATTCTTGTCATATTTAGATGGCGACATTCTTGAGTAAAAATCTTCTTCTGATATGGGGTAGAGCACCTGGGACAATGGATCTCACACTTGCCCTGCTTTGCATCCCCCCCCAAAAAAAACAGCAGTAAAATCAAGGCCGAAATCCAAGAAGAGGAACAAAAACGCGAGCGGTCTCTGAATGGACTGAGGGAAGATACTCACCAACTTCTGTGAGGTTTCTAGACATTTACAAGAGAAAAGAAACAGCAGTTTCCTACTCAACGTGTGACGTCCCTTAAAAGTCCTCTTTTTTTGTCTTTTGTTTTTTTACTACAACAAATACAGTCACACAATACAACATCCTTCTGACCAGGCAAGAAGCTGTAGTAATAGAAGACGAAAAAACGAAAACAAAAAAGCAAAAGCCACAGACATGCCAAAGATGAATTTGAATCTGGGCCTACGGAGGAAAAAAAAACAAAAAGAAAAAAACAACCAGAGACTGTATGTGTGCGTGTGTGAGAGAGAGAATGTGTGCATGTCTGTATGCAAGAATGAGTGTAGGTCTGTTGTGGTTGGAAACAAGCATTCATTTTTTCAGGGGCTGGTAAACAGATGCGTTGGGGTCCAGGCCTGATGGACTGGTGTCCATGAACTTGGAGGAGTAATGGGGCGTGACTGGGGTCATGCTGCCCGTATCTGCAGAATACACCACACTGGGCATGACGGCCATGACCTCTGCTATCTTCTGCTTCAGATCTTTAATCTCCTGGTCTTTCTGCAGAATTTGACCTAAACAAAAAACACACAAAAAAACAAACAAACCCAGACATATTTTTTTTAGTTAATTAACAAGCTAATATCATGAAATAATTGTTTTTTATTTGAATATATTTTAAAATGTCATTTATTACGTCATGTGATGGCAAAAACGTCCATAAGACATTATAATATTACAATATATAAAACATACAAATATATCTAGACAAAAGAGAGTGATGGAAGACCTTGTGCAATCTCCAGCTGTCTCTTAGCGTCTCCGAGGGCAGAGAAGAGGTCCAGTTTAATTCGGGTCTCAGCGCTGAGGCTGTTTTCCAGGTGCTGGGTTTTCTCCTGCATCGCTGACAGCGCTGACATCAGAACCTCTGTGTCCTTCTCATTTTCCTTATATTTATGTAGCTCCTAGAATCACATAACAGAAGGAACGGTCTATGTTTATACATTTTCTCCATTTACAGAAGAATCTGAAGATTTCGAAAGAGATTCAGAGTCAGTCTCCTCACTTGAACTTTGAGTTCCAGCTCTCTGATTTGATCTTCTTTCACCTTGATGTCAAGCGTAAGTTTCTTACACTCCGATTCCAGCTCAGAAATCCTCCTCCTTAGAGAGTCTGTGCACTCACCTCTGAAACCCAGAAATGACACACATTAGTTCACATACAAAACCTGTTACATTTCCTGCAGTTGTATGGACAGAAAATAAGACTGAAACAGATCTCGTGAAAGGGAAGAGATAACTGACAAGGGGTGAAAAAAGAAGCAAGTTAATACAAATAAAAAGTTCATTTTTGTAATAATGAAAGTCTACACTGTAACTTATAGATGGAATAAATCCATGCAGACTTTGAAAAAGTATAGTTTTTTTTAAGGCTTAATGAAAAGAGATAGAATTGAATGCATGACATCTAAAGGGATGGATATTAGGAAATGAAACAACTGGAATGATGGGAAGGTATGTCACGATCACCTGGTTGCCGCAGCGAGAGCGACTGCACGGGCTGCTGTGGCCTCCTCCAGCTTCTTGCGTTTCTTTTCCTCTGCTAACAATTTCTCTGCTGCAGCACGAGCCTCCTGTTCTGCCTTCAGACGCTTCTCCAGCTGCCCCACTGTCTGCTTGTCCTTCTGCTTCGCTTGCACGGCATTATGAAGTCTGAACAAACCAACAAGTTTGCATTAACACCGGTACAATCCCTCGCCTGCTCTGCAAACTGAAGGTGGGCTGACTCACTTGTTTTGCAGTAGTTCGTTCTCCTGCCGCAGCTGTCCGAGCTCAGAGCGTATGCTGCGTTCAGAGCTGCCCAGAGAGCCCAGCTGACTGCGCAGATCCTGTTCGGTCTGTCTGCTAGCCTGCAGGTCTGCCTTCAGCTTCTTAACATCCTGCTCCAGCCTAAAACAGGCAAACATTCACTTCAGGTAAGGATGACTCATGGTAAAAGCGAATCAGAGAAAAAGACTTAAAAGAGTACCAAACTAGACAGCAGTTCTGGGCATCCAAAATTGCTCAAAACACCATTGATGTACAAAAATGCTGTCTAATCACAAAGTAGATGTTATATATTTTGAGTTAATTAGTCTGCAAATTTCAGTTTTACAGTTGTTATGTTAATGTATTGATAACCGTCATGTTTTAATAATAGAAGAACTAACCCCATATCTGAATAGGTCTATTTCCTACTACATAGTAAGTGAAAAACAGTATACCAAAAGAGAAGCAAGTCTAAATGCACAGCTTTTGAAAAACAGTAAGCTAATATTTCCATCAAGATTTCAAAGAGTGCATCTGGCACTTTTACTATCCCATGAGGCTACAAGTTGTGAATGGTGGCAAAGCGCCTTTGGATAATATGTCCAGATTGCATCCATACTACACGAATATACACATACCTTTATAAAATGTAGTAGGCTTACCTATTCTGGCAATTTCACAAAATTTCAAACATAGCTTGTTCCCCTAAAGCAGGGTTTCTCAAAAAAGGTCCAATGCACTGCAGAGTTTAGCTCCAACCCTGATAAACCTCACCTACCTGGGATTTCCCAATGACCCATAAGACACTGATTAACAGGAGTGTTTGATTAGGGTTAAAGCTGAACTCTGCAGTGCACTGGAATGGTGCATCAAGATTTGAGAAACCCTGCCTTAAAGGTACGGTTACAGTTAAGTTCTGTGAAATTATGTGGGCATCGACAATTACAAACCAAACAGCTTTATGGTGATAAGCGCAGCAAATTAAATGCGCTGTTTGTAGAATTGACACCTAATGATTGAACTAGGTCAGCAACAGAAAAGAGCGCACATGGCGATGAATGAAATGAAATGCACTGAGTTTTCTGCAAACTGGCAACCCGGGGTGCCAGACTACAATTGGGTAAACTGGCAGGGGGCAGGTTTCACAAACTAATACAGAAACGGAGGTTCTGGCCCTGAACGTATATTTTCAAAGGAGAATAACTGACTGTAGAACTGTTTTTCAGATAAACAACTGTTAACTTAACATGACTCCTAAACATCTGCAAACGTATTATGGAATTTTAATGCTTTAGCAGTGTCAAAAACGTACAGAGAGCATCCTTTACATTAGCTACTTGATGCGAAATCCATCTGGGGAAATTGTGAGGATCGCATGGATTTCAATTGATATGACTCTCGACCATTAACATTTGCAAAACAACAGCAACTGGACAGTGATTTAAAAATGGACAGAGATTTTTTACTCTGTTCACTTTTGGGTAAACTGAAAAAAGTCAGTCTTAATGCTTTCTATTGAGTAAAAACATGAAAAACATTAAAAAAAACATACTTTTTTGTGTGAAGTGTTTTTTGTACTCCCTTTTGAACATTAAAGCTGCCGTTTTTAACTTAAAGCGTAGATTTTGAGCCCGATGATGTATGCGAGTCTAACCTGACGAGCGCTTCGGGTTTGCTCAGCTGATTGTTGGGAATGCAGTTTTCCACAGGGTCTCTGTTTGACGCCGAGTTCTTCCCTCCTCCACACTTCTGTTTCCTGTCCCCCTTACCCGAGGAAGAGGCGGACGACGAAGGCCCGGAGGAAGACGGCACGCTGCCGTTGGCCGTTCCGTGCCCTCGGGGCGAGGAGCTCCCACCCCCTCCTCCTCCGCTGGCATTTTTGTAATTTTTGTTGGAGTTGGAGGAGGAGGAAGAGGAGGACGATGAAGAGTGTTCCTCTTTCAGCAGGTTCTCAGTGCTGCCCAGCAGGTCTGAGCTGCTCAGTCTCTTACTGTTCACGTGGTTCTCCATGTACTCCATCTCCTGAGCTTTACTGTCCACTGACGGTAAGATGCTGCTGCTGGTGCTGTTGTGATGGTTCTGGTTGTGGTTGTGTTGCTTTTTGGACTCGTTCTTGCCTCGTTCTTTCTCTCGATATTCCAGCTCTGGTAATGTGTTGGATGAGGATTTTTTACCGCCCGCTGAGCCGTTCTGTGCAACAGCTGGAGAGTCTACATCATGAATGCCTTTAGATGCTGCTGCTGCTGCTACTGATGATGAAAGAAAAAGAGAGACTTAAGAAGTTTATACAATATTTGTTCAATCTCATGTCACAACTGCTTTGAGCAATTTCTGTAGCATCTTCACGCAGCTCCGCATATACAACGTCAGTTCAAAGTTATCATGCCCCAAAAAAGACACTTTATATGCATTCGGAGTAGTCCGTCTAACTCGTGCACTAAGTTCCAAGTCATACGGACTTAAATGTAGGTTGTGTTTCCCTCCCTTTTGGAGCTTGACAACTATGGTCACAAAGAGCGGTGCAGAAATATATTTGAGTCAACTATTCTGTTAGGAGGCATTGTGCAAAGTCCTTACCCTCCTCAGCTTCTCTCTCTTGTCTCTGTATGAGCTGTTGTTCTGGAGGTAGCGCCTGCTGCAGCAGCTGCATGTAAAATTCATTCTCTTTCTGTACTTCCTTCTGTTTCCGAAGACGCATTTTATAACTTACATAACTCTTAAAACCAAAGCCCAGCGTCACCACCGGGTACCCGATACTGTGAACACAGAAAGAAATATGACGTCATATGATTGGCATTTTTGGGGGGAAAAGCAACACTTGAGACACGAATAAGTATTGTTATTTCATATTTTGGCTCAAGCAACCTGTTCTACATCTTTATGGGAAAAACTCGAGCCATTGTTTCCTGCACCACTTCAAATGTCGTGGAAATGACTGAATGCTGACTACAAACATGATAGGTTTGGGTTCAATAGTGTTTAGTCTTCTTATTAGTGACGCACCCAGTTTTAAGAATAAAAAAGGAATGGTTCACCCAAAAACGTAATTTCTGTCATTATTTACTCACCCTTGAGTAGTTGCAAACCTGCGTGAATTTCTTTGTTCTGCTGAATACAAAAGAAGATGTATTGGGAAAAGTTTGTAATCAGACTGTTTTGTTCACCACTGACTTCCATAACAGGAAAAATAAATACTATGGAAGTCAGTGATGACCCAAATCAGCCTGCTTACAAACTTTTTAAAAATCTCTATCTTACTTTTTCCAAATATCTTCCTTTGTGTTCGGCAGAAATTAGTTGAGGGGGGAGTAAATGATGACAGATCTTTAACTTCATTTAGCCCCAAAACTAAAGTTATTAAGTTATAAAGCTATAAATTATATTCACGTGACCTGGAGGGCACGTGTATCATACTTAATCTATTTCACAGCAAATATTTAGATCACCTCTTAAAACAATAAAACAAAGGTATGTGAACAAAATGTACATTTTGGCCATTTGCAATCCATATTATGCACCTGCAGCAATATTTAAATCATTAAACAGTGCAAAAAAACATGGAAGAAACACTTAAAGTGCCTTAATATATTTTAAACAGTAATATTAAAATATGATTGAATTTGACCTTTTAATATCTGTATTTTACTTCATTACTACCTAATGCAAACTGCGTAAAAATAACTGGTGGTCAGTGGAGATGAGCTTTGTTTTGCCTGCCAGGTATATACGAGTGTGACGTCACGTGAAAACGATCAATTGGTTAACTGAATTCTGTATGCTCTTTAGGGTGAAATGTTCAAAGGCAACAGCTCTTTTCTTTTCTTTAATTTTCTATTGCTTTTCATAATATTTGGTCACAATGAAGTGTGTACACAGGGTTGATACATTTACCTCTTTTAGTTTATCCATAATGTGTGCATGAAATACACGCGGACACAGTAAAAGTGCATCAACTTGATGCACCAACTAATATTTAACCCTAATATTTTACATTTTGGTGCATTGCTACTGCTGATCATAACAAACACACAGTCCCTGGACAATTACTGATGTAATCTCAGCTCCTACACAATCTGCTCACAGCAGTACCGAAGCAGGTCACTTATTGTCCCTTACAGTACTAAAAGCATGACTAACGCTCTCAGAATTCAGAGGAAAGCGGACAAATCAAGCTGAAACTTGCTCACAATCGGTGCCAGTGTCTGACTCATCAATCTAAGCAAGGATTGTGGAAAATGACAAACCAGTGTGCTGCAAACGGACGACACAAGTCCACGTGGAAGTGTTTCAAATCTTTAAATCTGATAGCTGCCTCGATATAAACAAAAAGTATCCATAGCGACACAGTGGGGAGGCAGACCCCTCGTTCTGTGGAGAGAAATGGGAGAAGAGAATGGTCAATTCAACATGTGCTGAAAAAACAGTAACAGCCTGAATCAACCTATAAAAAAAATAAAAACAATGCAAGCTTAATGTGTGAATCTGAATTAAGCATCAGTGCTAAACAAAGCAAGTGAGTCCCATTGTTGACTTCGAGATCCAGAGCTGCTCGGTCACACCGGCAGAAATAACCAAGCTTACAGCTGCAAGGTCACAGTGTGTGTGTGTGTGCATGTTATAAAGAGAGAATAAAAAATGACAACAAAAGCTCACAGCAGCATGGGAATGATCCTCTCGTGCCAGGTGTCAGTTGTACACATATTCGTAAAATATATATTTAATGCAGAAACTTAGAGAAGCCAGAGATGGCATTACACAAGTGTCTCTACACCACACTAGACAAACACAGTGACTGACAAACATGTCAGTTTGATGTTATCTATACTTGAAGTGTCAAAGCTGCAAGTCACGAATGTTCACAGCATGCTGACCAATCAGCCGTAAGCTTGAGGTTAGACTTTAGTAACAGTTTAACCAGGAAGACTAGATCAATGATGAAGAACATGTGATATGCTATGAACAATACGAGGCTCTTACCTGTGTGCCAGACGTACTGCACCCACACATATGTGCTGGCTGCAAAGAATAGCCACTGCACTGGGATGAACAGCAGACATATAATATCTGATGTGAATGCCACACACACAAAAAACACTGAGAAAGCCTGCAACACACAGAAAGACACATCAGATCATCACTTGTGCAACTAGCACGACTGTCGTTTTCAAGCTCCTCAGTAAAATATGACTTCAACATCCTGCTGTGAAACATCATATGAAACCTTAATAGCACTTCTGAAATGTCATGCCATTTTATCATTATTTAAAAATTATAATAGGAATAATAACAAGTGTTTCAAAGTAATGGGTTCATATATAATACCTAAATACTGATGACTGACCTTTTGACCATGACGAAATTTCTTAAACTGCAGTTTATACTCTTATCTAGTCTTATCTGAGATTATGTCCCTCACAAGATTATTGATAACATCAAACCCATAAACAGATGTGTAAATTCATCATACGATATAAGAGCTAAGACATTTTAATGCTTTTGTAAGAAGCGTCTTATGCTTGCCAAAGCTGCATTTATTCAGGAGAAAATAAAGTAGAAATGTTAGTATTGTGTGAAAAAGCCTGTTGTTACAAATCAAAATAACCATTTCCTATTATTGTTTTCTATTATATCTGCTTTGGAGCTCATAACCAGTACATATCACCATGCACTTTAGTAGTATGGTAAACAGAAGCCCGGACATTTTGATAAAAATCTGATTTTGTGTTGGGATTTTGTATCTTTAATTATTTATTACCATTATCTGGATTATCACACACACACACACACACACACTCACCAGGCCCTGGTATCTGAAGGAGTCGTAAACACTGCGAATGAAGAGCCAGAAAGGCCAGAGGTACTCGAAGCGGAACTCCAGCACAAAGTCTGCCAGCAGCACCAGAGCCCAGACCACCAGAAACTTCAGGTACAGGAACGTACTGAGACAAAGAGAAAGAGATGTTACTCGTATCCAACCATTCAATCGTCCAATCAAGATTTCATCTGTTTTAACAAGACCCCAAGTGGCCTTGAGCCAAAGAACATTTAGCGACACATACAAGAAACTCCATCATGACCATAACCAGCATTAAATCGGTTGGACAACGAAGCATGGGTAGGTGGGGGAGGACTAATCACTGTTTGGCTTTCTCCAATGCAGCGTGTAGTGAATGAAGTGGATTATGTTATATGTAGGGATGAGAAGAGTCCAAGAGGACATGAGTAAGATGTACTTCCAGATGTAGCAATGCAGATAAGGTGTACTCAATATTCCATATATTATGCTGTCAATGTGAAATTAAGAAACCTTGTGATTTTTTTTTGCCCATTAAATGGCCCTAAAGACTGTCACCAGAATGATTTTGTGATCATTTATTAATTACAGGAGCTTCAAGACAGCTAAATTATAT
>JAUMHP010000082.1:14400138-14410584 GCA_032361065.1 Enteromius trimaculatus | reverse complement strand
GACCAATAATAATAGACAGCAAATGAGATAACTAAATTGAAAGGAAAATAAAATAAAAGCAGAAATAAAAATATTTTTATTTTATTTTATTTTATTTACAAATAAAAAAGTGTTTGAAGAAAATGAATGCCGTATTTTGACTAATGCTCTTTTCTTCTTATTTTTTTTCCATGTCCTGTGCTTCCATGTTCAAATGACTCCTGACTGATTTCCAGGTAAGACATTACTCTTTTATAAGCAGCCACACTGTTTACTTCCACTGCGATTGTAAATACAGCATGAATCACTAATAGGGATTTCGGTTATGTCTTGTAACCGACAACCGACGCTCGTTCACTGATTATTAACCGTTAACCGACAAGACTATTTTTAATTAGAATTGTACGTCTTCTGTTGTACTAGCAAACAACAGAAGACGAAGATTCACATGATCATATCTGTTTCATATCATACGCCTGCAGCACTTTTGCGACCAGAGAAAAAACATTATAAAAGATAAATAGGCCTGTACGAGAAATATATAGCTATTTTACCTAAATAATAAATCAAGAAAACGAAAGAAAGAAAGAGTTAGTTCTGTATGAACGTGCAATGGGAAGTAAGTCCGTATTCCTTACCAGTAACCATAGCAACAGTGACCAAATTAATATCAAAGATGGAAACGTCCATAAAAATAAGTCCCATCACTTTCTGACACGACAGGAGTCTAGTCGAGGCGTGAGTTCTTTCATCAAATCTTCATTAAACGACGCATTTGAAACGCGCACACTACACAAAACTGACGAGATCTAATAATAAACACGCCGCTAATTTCTCCATCACTATAAGTGACCCAAAACGCGTTGTGCTGCAGGGCGACTCTCTTTAGCAGTAAATGACGTGACAGACACTAGTTGTCCAGTCCTGTTTCATTCACACAGCTGTGAGAGATTGCATTTTAGTCAAAAAGATGCGTAACGTGCACTTAGTACCACTCCATGCATTTTAAAGGTATAAAAAGGCATTTTGATTTATTGAAAGCTCTTGAGTGTAATTTTGTGACTGGTGTACATAGCCACCTAACAGCCTTATTTAAATGTGCTTTCACCATCCAAATGGTGTGACAAATCAGATTTTAAACATACTCCAGAAATGTTTTCCTTTCTATAATGGTTTTCTTTTTTTAAGTATGCCAATTGCAGCTCTTTGCTATCTGTACATTTGCATACGATGAAACTCTTGTCTGAAGTGTAACTGAAGAATGGTTCAAGTATATGGGACTTGTTTGATCACATTGGCTTTATTTATGGCGTAATAACAGAGAATAGAGTCAAAGCTCATCTTGAATCGCAGTGTTCGTCTTAAATCACAGTGCAGTTTCAATATTTAAACATGAAACGGAGCCAGCAGATGAATCATATGAAATTTATGAAGTGGATTATTTATGTTAGTGGTTCTCCGAATGGAAAATGGTTTGATGTGGGCTGCGGAGTGCCTCAGGTGTATGTATTGGGCAACGCTCATTTGCAGATACATGGATATTTTCATTTCCATAATTAACGATTTCATGAAAACATGCACGGGTCACATTTCACCCCACTATCAAAAGCCATATTAATTTTTATCTGAAGCAGCTTGCATTGCATTCAAGTTATACAATTGAATCTGTTCAAACATTCTCTGAGAATCAAACCTTTATTACCCCGGCGTTGCTTTTCTTTGTGCAGTTACGTAAAGCATTCATTCAGCTCAAACAGTAAAAAAATTTTTTATTTTGTATCTTTTTTTGGGCTTTGTAGTTGCATTATTTTCTCAACAAATAAGTGATTTATGAAGTGTTCATGATTATAACTTTCATCAGGGATTTTTTTGGACAGTTACAATACAATTTCATGCATTTTCAAAATGAAAAAACATGATTAAAAACCCATTATTTATTGAGAATGTAGGGGCAAATGTTCTTAATTGCCAAAAAAAAAATAAAAAAATTACATATTGCAAAACGCAGAAGAAAGCAAGAAAGAAAGATAAAATGCTAATAATAACATTTTATACAATATAAAAATGACATTTTAATATAATCAGTGCTTTCAAACTATTATTCACTGTTAATCACATCCCAAATAAAATATACAGAGTGTGTACTCTGCATATTTATTAAATATATGTAAACACACACATACATGCGTATATTATATATATGTATGTGTGATATTTAAATGTAAATACAGGTTAATATTTTCTAAAAATATAATCTGTGTGCATATATATATATATATATATATATATATATTATAATAAATATACATGTGTACATGTATATTATGTAAAAAAAAAAAAATGTTTTTGGATGCGATTTAATCATTTGACAGCACTAATAGTAATTATTCACTAATACAAAATATAATTTCTAATCTCTTCTGATTTTGAGAAGTAATATGACCTGAAGAAGCATTTATTAATGCATTATATAAAATTTTGGAGCGAAAGTGTCTTAATTGTCATAAGATTTGTCACAAGAAATCGTAATGCGTAATATAATTTCTCCTTTATTTCCTCTGATTTTGGAGAGCAGTGTGACCTGGACACGATCCTAATCAGTTTTGTGGGAATCCATTGTAAAATGCAGAATATACAATGAGACACTAAGCTGTGTGAACATGCAAGTGTCATATATTCCAGCACTATGTAATGAGTCTACAGTCAGTGAGATTTGAAGGCCAAAGGGGCCGTTTGCGTGTGATTCTGATTTCGTTTCTTGATTGCTTGAGCTTCGATGGCCAGATGTTTTCATTTCTCCATTTCTCGTTCGCCCCTCCCTCTTTCACAGCAATCAGTCGCATCCCTCTCTCCCCTATCTTTAGGAGTCAGCCATGTAATTATGTTGGCTTGTTAGTGTGTGTGTGTGTGTGTGTATGCTTCTGGAAGAAGGAGGGTAGTGCAGGGGGTGTCGCCGAACCTGCCACTTCGAGCCGGTGCATCAATTACCCGCTGGGTGTCTCTCACACACACACACACACACACATACGTGTACACAAACACAGTCATGGCTGTTTACAGACACTAGGAATGAGACATACACACAAAGCAACTATAAATAACATTCTTTCACATGCAATTATGCGTTTTATGCATACAATGATGTGGGATTACCGTACCTGAGGTGTAGATGCTGTGATTTTTCACCTATATGGGTGTGTGAGTGTCACCTGCACACTTTACAGCTGTGGGTTTAGTGTGTTTGTGAATCCTCTCGGGTGGGAGCGTGACGAAATCCGCGAGACGGATCAGGCTCATGTGTGTTCAACACCTGCTCAGATGTGTGCGATTCTTCCCGAAATCATCATAAGCCCGTTCAGCAGCGCTGTTGTGATGAGATTCTTACCGTGGAAATGACGGAAGTGTGACATTGAAGTTTGGTGACCTCGTGCTGCTAGGTACAGATGGTTAAAGCTGTTTACAAGTGTATCTGTAGTCAGAATGTATGTTTGTCTCTGTGCAGTGAAGAATCAAAATGTGAGTTTTATTGCGTTTGGTTTTTGTTTGTTAGCTTTGAGATCATCTACATGCAGGTGATACTCACATTTATTGTAAAATTCATTGTACAGGAAATAGACAAAATATTAATTACTACTTGATTAATTAAATTAAATTGCATTGTTACGTTTAGTTTAGTTTGTAATTTAATTTATTTTTAATTGTAATTGTAGTTTATTTATTATTTTATTTATTTATTTAAAAAATATTATTTATTTATTTTGCAATGCTTGGCCAATTTAACTTTAATTTAATTGTAAATTTTACTTTATTTTTATTTTTCATTTTTTTTTTTTTATTTTGCTTGGCCAAAGCCAAAAATAGTCCAAATATCCATGACATTCTGGATGTAATATTTATTTTTTATTTAATTTAATAAACTTTCTTTTATGTATAATTTGTTTTAAGTGTGTGTATATGTATACACACACACACACACACACACACACATAAAATTAGTTTTTTAATGCATGATCCGTTTAATGTAAATTGGCACTAGAATCAATTTTTATATGCACTATTAAATGTTATTATTAAAAAGTTATTTTTCCAATTAAAACATGTTTCTAGATCCCTGACCTTCAAGTTATGTGTTACCGCCGCTATTCCTGTGGCTAAAGTTAGCTTTTCTGATGTCCGTATCAAATTGACTGGGTTTACCAGCTTTACTGGAGTTAGCGGTGTCATGACATTGAAATTGTTTAGATAGCCTAACATTAAATATTAAAAACATCAAAAAGTGATTCTGTCTCACTGGTTTCATACCAACACGTACAATGAAGATTGATTAGATAAAGATGAACGTAAACACTTTTACCATTGTCTTCTAATAGATTTAAAAATTCCATTACGAATGATTTGTTGGCCAGCTCCATCCAGAGTACTGTCAGTTAATATGATTGATATTACAGATATGAATATTTCATAGCGCTTATAATGGCACGCCGAATCTTCTAGAAGCCAGATTCTGCTGTGTCATTCAGAGCCAGACTGTCGGCTTCACCCGAAGATGTAAACTTTTCACAAACAGCCTTTGATCTTCCTTTCAAGTACTTTCTGAAATGTTCAGGTCCTGAGGTAGAAGAAATGGCTCTTTTTTTTTTTTTTTTACCCATCAAAGTATTGTAATGGTTAAAATTGTAATTTCAGCTTCCAGTCATCTGTCGTAGGTGCCTTCTTTAATCCAGTTTTCTTTTCAGTCCTGTCTGTGTGCACATCATTTCACATAGTTAGCCGTTTGGGCTCTAACGGTTCTAGTTTCCCACTTTCATCCTTTTTTCAGTGTTTGCATCTGTCTGCAGATTGAGCCATTTCGGCTTGTTAGTTTGTAGCAGGCTCATGTGTGAATAAATGGAGTATACCCAGGCAGAATCCATTTTTCATCTCTTTGTAAAGCAGCTCGTACTCGCTTCACTGCGGTTGTAAGGTGTTATGTAAGACTGAAGGGTGTAAATCACTTCTGACCTGCATGCATTACCGCAGCAGCCAATCATGCAAGTCACGTTTGCATACATTACCACAATAGCCAATCATGGAAGCCACGTTATCATACATTACCATAGACGTCGAAGAGAATAAATCAAACTGCCTGTTACTTTATGTCTCTGCCTTAAAGCTTTTTGTGTGTTCTTGTCTTTGCTCATCTTTTATTTTCCCTGCCTCAGCTATTTTTTCCTCAGTAGCTCATGTTCTGTATCTTTTACATTAATAAAGAGGTATTACTTTGGCCTTTAAACATGGTTATTATGGTAATGTCATGTTTTTGTTTGTTTGTTTGTTTGTTTGTTTGTTTTCATTCTAGTACTAGGCTTTTTAAACATCTATGATGTATTATGTTTTATTTTATTTATTTATTTATTTTTTTTAAGTGCGATGCAGATATAACATATATCATGGTATTGCCATCTGATACTACTACTTTTATTTTATTTTATATTTATTTCATATGTTTTATTTATTTTATTTTGGATATGAATTTTGTTGAAAGATTTTGTTGAAAGGTTATTTAGAAGATGAGTAAATGTCACGTTCTATTAAAGCAATACATTCTTTAAAAAAAAAAAAAAATTAAATGTTTATTTTATTCCACTATTTTAACCATATTCCACAATTTCTCTCCTTTTTTAAAAATAAAATAAAATTTTAATTATTAATTATTTCAAATAGACCAATTGTTCATGACTTTTGGTTTTATTTTATTTTACTTAAATGTATTTTTTTTTATTTAAATGCTTTATTTTTTTAATGCATGATCCTTTTAATATAAACTGGCACTTGAATCAATTTTTATATGCACTATTAAAGGTCTATAATTGTCATTATTTGTTTATGTCATATATAAATTATTGATTCAAATTAAAATTCCAATTAAATTGAATTTACTTATTAATTGAATTTAATTTACTTTAATTATTAATACATTTAAATATACCAAATGTTCATGACTTTTTGTCTTTGTATTATTTTTATTTAAATGTATAATTGTTTTTTAAAATGCATGATCCATTTAATATAAATTGCGACTTTATCAATTTTAATTGTTATTATTTATTTCATATTTATTTTATTTTATTTTATAGCTTATTGAATCTAGAATATTCCTTTAATGTTTGAGCCAGCTAGTTTTTTTTTTTTTTTTTTTTTTTTTGTATTGAAATGAGGGCTATAAAAAAATGTAAATTATTTGATTTAATTATATATTTGAATGGAATAAAATGAATGCGTTTTTAAAATGAGAATGCACAGTCTGACATAAGTCCATGTTGTCTTATTTACCTCGGGCTTATAGCATTAATCTCAGCATAACAGATTCTTTTCAACCCATTTTGCTTGTCACAGTTCTGATTGAAACAAAATATTCAAGCACGTTGGACTGTGTTGTTTTGTCCAGCATTCATTTAATTGATTGGATGAAATTGAAAAGTTGGCATTCCATACCAGAATCGAGCGAGAACTGAAAGCGAGTGAAATAATGCCTAAATATGCCTAATTGGCTATGGGCTGACTTTTTCCATTTTGATTCGGTGTTGATTTTAAAAGCGAGCCGTTGTAAGCAGCAGTTCTCTGCAGCCTGTTTGACTGTAACTCTGGCAGAAGGAAGTCGTTGCCTGTGGTTTCTCCGAGCTCTTGGCAGGGCTGAGCCGTGTAGCATGGGTTGGCTGGAGCATCTCTTGAAGGTCCGCCAGACCTTGGAGCTGACGCAACTCTTTCCACGCTGGTTACATTCGACATTTCAGCACCTCTGATTTTCTCCAAAGAAAATAGAGTGAAAAGACATGTTGTGGGACACGTGTATGCAGCTTACATGTGAGCATTACTAGAAAAAACGGCCTTGAAGAGCCAGTGAAAGCAAAATAGTTGTTTTATAGCTTTCAGTACATGTCTGGTAGCTTGAAGGATATCTCTTGTTATGCTAGTGCACCACTTAACATCTTTGTATAATTTATTTAAAAACAAAAAAAATCATACATTTATTTTATTAAGGATGCATTAAACGGATCAGTCAGTATAGACATCTATGATATTATGAAATAATATATTAATTACATTAATTATGAAATAATAAGTTACGTTCTATGAACTTTCCTTCATCAAAGCAGCATTGTTTTCAAAATTGATGATACTAAATGGTTCTTGAGCAGAAAATCTGCTTATTATTTTATTTAAAAAAAAATTAATAGCTTGTTGAATCTAGAATGTTTCTTTAATGGATGAGCGTGCTAGTTTTTTAAATTGAAATAAATATATTTTTTTAATAGTGCCGATTGCATTCAAAATATTGTTTTTTTACATGTATGTGTACTGTGTATATTTATTATTTATTTATATATATATATATATATATATATATACACATACATACATACATACACACACGCACACACACACACACATACATGCATACAGTATATATTTTTTTAAATATTTACATGTGTATACATTTTATATTATATATAATATAAATTTTTTCTTAAATACATACATGTCTGTGTACACGCAGATATATATATAATCTTTTTCCCACTATTTTGCTATTATGCAGTCCCGGCGAGCATTTATTGCTAAATATTGGCATCGGTGCTGTTTTTCAACTTGGCTGTTAGCAACACGTCAAGCTTTTCCTACGTCGAGATCTTCCATCAAAAATGGGTTAAATGATCAGGATAAATAACAGAACAATCAAACACAAAAACGAAGCATTAAAATATCATCTTCACAAGTAGCAAGTGAGCGGGTCATTTAAAGTCTCTAATTGCTGAAATGTCCCTCAAGGAAGAAGCTGAAGTGTTTTCCCGCTGCTTGTAGCCTGCTAACGGCGTCGATGGCAGATTGCAGCTTCAGTATGTTTATTCCAGTCATATTCATCCCAAATGTCCTTCTCTGCCGCCTTTTCATTCAGCTTTCACACGCTAGGAGCCAAAGCCTCATGAATGTGACCCGTGACGTGGGTCGCCCCGCACGCCCACATCCTGCTCGGGCAGCCGGAGTCCAGATCTCCTACCTGTTTACAGGGAAAGGTTGGATTGAGCTGGCCGGATGCAAAGAGGGGGCTTGTCCTGCTTCCCCTCAACAAAATCCTCTTCACACTCTCCTCCGCCATCTGGAGAGGATGCCAGTCGCTGAATTTAGACGCGTGAACCGGGAGCCGTGCCAGATCAAGGGGATGCACTCAGAGCCGGGGCTTGTCGGTGCGGAGGGTCAAGCTAATTGAGAGAGAGATTGTCTGCTTTGGACATTCTGAATATTTTACAGCTTTTTAAAGAGTGCTGGAAAAGAAACCTCTGTATTAAAGCTCTGTTTTTAGCAAGTGGAGCTTTGAACAGCATGCATTATGAATGAAATCAATTGAGTGCTTTAATCTGCTCACTCTAATGTCCGCTAATTTGAATCAATGCTGTAATTTGTAAATAGAAAATATAACACAGCAGGAAATCCGACCAGTGGGATTTTAAAGAGGGCGGAGCCAAATCCAGTCCCCCCCAGTGTTTCCTAACAGAGACATGCAGAATATACTGAAGCATGTGGTTTTCTATTTGACGTATTTAAAAAAATTATACGATTGGAAGAGCATTTAAAAAATCTCATAAAAATGCATATTTCCTATTCACCATTCTTAGAAAATAAAGGCTTAGTTTCTAATTGGTTGTAGGTGGTATTGGGAGGGACATTTCACTCTAGAGATCATTTGATTGGTCGAAATTCTGTGTAGCGCAGCATGAGAAATCACGATTATTTTAATGTTTTTATCTGGTGGAAATTTAATATATATAAACCTTTTGTGAACCTTTTCCTCGGGACGCACTGCTCTGCACATTTCCCTTATCTGACACACTGATTTGAGTTCATGGAGCTCTTTCTTAATGAGCGGATGATCTGAATCCGGTGTTTAAATTAGGGGGACATGCAAAACATGCAGAGTTTGAAAACCACTGATGTAGATGACCTTAAAGTGAATAAAAATGGTGAATACACAAAACCCGTTTAGGGTTTAACTATTCTCCAATTTTTTAGCTTAGAAAATTTAACTACCCTCTGTGGAAAAAGTGTTTGCGAAAACATGTTGGCAAAAAAACCTGGGGTTTGGTGTGAATTGGCTGTATTTGTGTTTTGTTTGTGTCTGGTTAGCTGGTAAAGCTGGCACGTTTCCACTGTCTTGTGTGCTCAGTGAGGTATTGTGGCAGGTTTAATGGGAACGTGCCATGTACCTGCAGCCTCGCTGTCTAATGAGCGTCACGAAGCCCAAAACACTCCCGGGTTTGTGCGTTTTAATGCGTGCGTGTGCTTGTTTAGAAGCGGATAAAGGTGCAGTGGCAGATCTAGTGGTGCGAAGAGGGATTGTAATGTCATATGTTTGCTTGTGTGTGTGTGTGCGAGAATGTGTTTGTCTGAAAATACCTGGAGGTGCTGTTTCAAACCTCCTGGAGTGTAGAGGGAACGTTATCTTGGAGTGTGTGCGTTGGATCAGATGAAATCCCTGTGGTGAGAAATGCTTGTGTGTGTGTTTTCCCGCATTTTATTGGTATTTGTTATCTGTGAGTGTGTTCGAATGCTCCCCATCGACTCCCTTCAACCCTGGTTTGATCATCCTCAGACGTTCAGGCGTCATGAAAACACTCGGAACTCTATTCCAACCACATGCTGACATGTTAAGTCTCATGATGTAGAATAATATGCGTGTTGAACCCGTTTTATTAGGATTCACAACGTGAGCGGTTTGCTGGGACTCTGGGTAGCTCATATTTGTTTTTCTCTACTATGTAGGTGTAAAGTCCTCCTGGGAGCTGATGAACATACCCTTATATGCTTAAAGGAGCAGATCACCCAGAAATATATTGTTTTCAAAGATTTTGAATTCAGAGCAGGTACAGTTTTAGCTGGGCTAAATCACTACACGACAGTTTAAAAAGTTATAGTTGTGATGGCTTTTTAAAATTCACTACGCCACTACGAGTTCTGTTTGAGTCTGTCAAGCTATAAAAAGAACAAAAGGTACCATAAATTATCACAAGGAAAATAAATGATCACAGAACTGTAATTTTTGGGTGATCTTTCCCTTTAAAATTAAGTTCTTTCTTTCTTTGTAACATGTAATTGTACATAAAAAAAATATGTAATTTTGTAAAATATGTAAAGTTTTATAGTGTAATGTAATATATAAATAAAAAGCATTATTATAATTATTTTTATTGGTATTATTATTATTAATACATATTACTAAGATATACATATCCTTTACCATAAAATATATTTTAGTATACTAGTTTCTCTGTGTGTGTGTGTATATATTATATTAAAAGTAAGTTAAAAATATATTTGTTTTTCTAAATGTATTCATTATTTATAAATGTACATTATAATATATTATATAGCATTGATGTTCCATTATATCTTGTTGATCATTCATAATTACTTCCAGTTTCTGCTATTACA